>JAIFTH010000705.1:0-18375 GCA_019968535.1 Fragariocoptes setiger | reverse complement strand
CACACACACACACACACACACACACACACACACACACACACACACACACACAGTTAACTAGTTGGCTATGTAACCACATGACTATATGGCTGCTCGATAAACTTAGAGCATCGTATGCGACCTAATCTCGATGTACATGATATATTATGATATAATAACAACAACAACAGTGTGTCCACAATGTTGTTGATGCTATGCCGTCTTGTTGTTAGCTCGATTATTCGTCTTTCAATGCCACACACAAACTTGGAGAACACACTCACTAGCTCTTATGTTTCAATAAAAGGGCGAGTCACTGTAGTCAGAGCTAATTTCTAGCCACTCGTGAGGTTAGTACTCTAATTGTTGTGCAACATTCGAATGCACATGATGTTGTGTAACAGTTGTTGTAATCAAGCATTTAAGATCGCGTGCCACACACTCACTGAGTTTATCCATTCATTGGCATTTTAGCGCTTTTATCGGCTCACTTGGAGCGGATGAGCAAGCGAATTTTTGTAAACTTAAACTTTGCTGGAAATTATTTATCTTGGCCAATATTCCTTCTGTAACATTGGCAGTGAACCCTTTCGATGATCAGTCGACGGGTACTTGCGAAAAAAGAGTTCAGATTTTTCAGAAACTGATTTAGACACTAATCAGTGAGAGAGATAGAGAATCTGATTATAAATTTATTTTCCAGTTTACCAGTAGCCATGCACAGATCGGCAAATCGATACAACAAGCAAGTGAGCAGCGTACACAATGAAACCAACCGAATCCGATGGGTAATTATTTGCAGAAGCTTGCACTTGAGACGCAGTCAACAATTTGAACTTCGAAACGAACAATCTGCACAAAATGAGTCAACAAAGTGTGAGTTTGTGTTTGTATTCAAGTTTATTTAGGTTCAATGAGATTCTCGAGAATCTTGAAATAAGTAAATAATCGCTTTCTTATTTATTTATTGCTAAATCTAACCGTCTGACTGGCTAACTTTCGTCTGACACAAACGTTCGCTCCGTTATTGTGTGATAAACCGTTTCGAAGTAAGATACGCTTGTGAGTGTGTTTGTATGTCTAGCTTTCTTTCGTTCTCACTGTTAGCGAGTTAGTTTACAGCCGCGAGTCTTGCCGGCGCATAAGATCATTACATTATTACATTATTTAGTGTTCACGAGGTTCAATGTTAGTTTTTCTCTCTCTCTCTCTCTCTCTCGATTACTTTTCTCGAGAGAATTATGCTCTATCGTGCTTTAGGTCACTTGGCCAGTCGAAAGGTCGACAGGTAAATAAACCAATCACACAGCCAATGTTATGCACACATAGAATCGACACTTGAGAGATCATTTAAAATGTTCGTACGAACAAAACAACATTCGACAGCTCAATCGAACATTAGTTAAATTTGATCCATCTTTTTTAGTTCTTCTCTATTTTTTCGGATCCATCATTCTTTGAGTATTTCATTTCATTTCGACTCTTAGCTTGATAGCACGATAGCTTGATAATCTCAATTAGTCTCGTCCTCAATGATAATTCCATTCCGATTTCAGTTTTGACTCAACTTAGATGACCAACATCAGCGTTGTCGTCGTGATGTTCTTTACAATGATGAGACACAATACAAGCTCATAGAGAACAATAATTCTGTTTTATCCATGAGCAAAGACATCGAAACAACAATTGTTCTCTCATTTCAATCCGAGGCATACATTGAGCTTGCTCGATACAACACATAATAGAATCATTCCAACTCATTTTGCAATGATAGGACCGAAAAGAACTTAATCTTTCAACTGACGCAGTCACCATCGGTGAAAATGAAGAGATGTGAATGCAATTTAACTCTAATATTAACTCAAATGAGTTTGCGAATGACCGCGAAACCGATCCACATACGCTTGTATCAGTTGCTTCTCAATCTTTCTTTCTTCGTTGCTTATCATAATTGGGTCTCTCTTTCCATCAATTTTGATTAACAAAACACTCATACATAAAATATTGAGTCCATTTGGCGACACACTATCTTTCGACTAAACTCAAATCGAATTAAATTTGAAGAAAGTATGTTTTTTCTGTTTTTTTATTTAATTTCTCTGATTCGTTTTCGTTGATATCGATTGTTTGTTGTGCTTTGTAGCTCGAGGCAGGTAATAAAAATAAAATAAAAATTGTCCAAAACACAGCAGGCAGCACTAACAACAATCATCGACTGGATGTTTCGACTTCGGACTTGATTCGCACTCTCAATCGAACAACCGCTCGAGCGAGCCATTCTCGCTAAAAAGAGAAGAGATAAGAAGAACTCCCGGCGAACTCAAATGAGATCGCCGAGAACACGCCAAGAATGCTCCATTGAATAGAAAATTAGCAACAACAAAGACAAAAACAAAAAAGACGAAAAACAAGCCCTCAAGCTGTCGATATCTCAAACTTCTGGACTGTTGATTGCTGTTGTTGTCTGTTGACTAACACTGCGCAACACAACTGATAAAAGCAACCCAATAAATGATAAACAAGCAAGTCAATGAATGATAAAACAGTGGGACAAATTCAAGGACCAATCATCGAGTGGCTTAAGTATTGAAAGCATTTCATCAGAATTTTACAGCATGCCGCTTTCACTCGAAATGAATCGTCGTTGCGTCAAACAAGCGGTTGAAATGAAACACACAATGTAGATTACATAATGTAGCCTGAGGCTGTAACGGCATTCACGACCTCATATTCGTTCAGTCGGAGCGACGTAAAACTAGTTAATTCACAATGATTTTAGCACTCAGCTCAACTCATCGAGAGTTGAAAGAGTTCATCAGAGAGTCAAGTGGACTCATCATCGACTCGTTGTTGCTCTTATTGTTTCTAGCGAGATTCGATGCGAGTGAAAATCAAATAAATTGAGCCAATCATTAAGGGGAAAAATCATCGAATGCTTCATTGAAAGATGCTTACCTTATAGTCTTGGAGCTTAAACAGTTACTTTGCTCTCCGATGCATCCACTTGTTATTATTCGATGAAATCTACTCATTTCAATGGGCTAGGTAATCATTCAGTTCAACACTCAATGATTACCTAGTCCAATCACTTGATCATTCACTTCGGTTGTTGCATCACTCAATTTATCACAAGCACACAATGTGCTCGCTTTGTATTTTGTTCATTCTCATTTAGTGGGTCACCTGTGAATTGATTGTCACTTTCTAATTAATCAAGTTTTTATAACACACACACACACACACACGAGAGTCTTCAAAGATCTAGCAGAATCTCTAGAAGATTTATCCGAGAATCAAAAACTCCTTTCTGATTTTCGATTATATTGACAAGATTGAGTCTCGACCAATCGCGAAATTGAGTGTCGATTAGTTAATCGAAATTGCACAGAAAAAGAAAATGCACTGGAGTTTATACAATGCAATGCAGGTTCATCAATCAGACTATATTAGACTTAAAAATCATTTGTTTATCATAAAAACCACAAATAATCGCAAAATTGTGGCACACAATTGGCACCGAATTATTACTTCCAAGACAAGCAACTTCCCTTTGTAAGGCTCTGCTTTCAAAACATACAAGTTTGTCAACTTGAATTGTACATTCGAAAAGCGCGCCAAAATAATTCTTTATTTCGTCCCAAAGCGATTGTGCGTGAAAAAGAGAATGACAGCAGACACAAGATTGCTGCTGTATCGATTTGACATGAGACTTTAAGATTATGAAATATAAACACAGCAGGCCTATTTGACGGCCGCTCTAAGGGTTCCCGAACAAATCTTTTTGTCACTTTATTTATAGCTAACCTAATGACGCTCATGCCATTCGTTTTGAGCCCACCATGAGCGTCGTTGCGACAGAATCGACACACACAACCGAGGAACCAAATTTAGGTCCTAACAATTATGAAAAAACCAATCATATAGAGAGTATTAACAACCAAGAAGAGCGAGATAAAGTTTCTCAAGGAGATGAGGCCAGCGGTCAGAGTTTGGCAATCGTTGCAACCACCGACACCGATTTGGTTGTCGACGAAGAGCACACTCAATCTGACGTACCAATACGAGAGATTGGACCTTTAGATCATTGCGACACGAATCCCAACTTTGACATTATATGCTCATTCATTGAAAGATTCGGTGAAAAGCTAGGTATCGACTTGGACATATCACGACTCAAATTTACACTTGAAGATGACTCCAAATTGCACGACGACCTTGTCGAGTTGCATGTCAAATTATTACGCAAACGTAGAAAGTATTTCCTCAAAGATCAATGGGAAAAAGCACTGACCAAGTTCGCCTGCGAATATTCGTACACCGATGCGTGGGAACTTGAGAGGCTCGGATACAGGACGACTCGTGTTTCCGTCAAGTTAGAGCTACTCAAGAGACTCATGGAAGTTCAGTTCGAATGCGATCCGAAGCTCAAGCAAGAGGTAAACCTAATGGAGGCTGACGAACTGCGCCTCTTGCCTATCGGCAAAGACAACAAGGGCAATGTTTACTGGAGTCGAAAGGATAATGGTGGCAATTTCATGGTCTACAAAGAGCACTCTATGGATTACAAATCGTGGTCAAAGGTGTGCAGTGAACAACAGCAACTCCAAGAATTGATAGACCAATTGAATTCGTCAATCAACGATAATATGTCAGGCGAACGTGCCACTGAGCCATATTTTCCATTGCCAGATATATTCCCTGACTTGTTCATTCGTGAAGAAGAACCACTGCCTGTTAAACCTAGCACACGTGGTCGCGGACGAAGAGGACGAGGAAGATCAGGTCGAGGTGCATCTAGGGCTATCTCTATCAATGACAATCTTACTCAGAGTTCTAAGTCTGATGGCAAATTTAGTGACACTAAAAACGTGGAAACAAATATTGCTACTTTTGAACATTCAGCACCAGGTCCGTTCTCAATATTTAAACAACATGGAAACCCATCTTTTCACTGCAAGCTCGAGAACAACATCAAGACAGAGCCCTGTGATGAAGACGACGCAAATGATAACAATGTACATACTCAAGTCAAATCACTCATTGATTCTTTATTGGATCTTGTGTGTGGTAAACTAACAAACAATGGGTCTATGATTGATTTGAAACCTTCACTTAAGACTCTCAATAAGAAATTGGAAACAATAGCTGAAATGGAGGATCAAGCTGATGTTGTCACCAATGCGGCGGGTGCAACGATTGAAACAACTGATCCCGAACAAAAGCCACGAAAAAGACCAGGACGACGGAAAAAAGCCGAAATACAAGCCACACTCGAATTGCCTCGACGTGCTAGCTCAAGAATACAGCAGTTGCAATTGAAGAAGATTGCCGAACAAGAAGAAGAAATCAAAAAGAAAATAGATCAGTCTCAAGACAATCGCAAGAGCCGTTCAATATATGATGGAGACGACGAGAGTACAAAAGACACTTGCCACAGCAACAGTCAATCTTTGAGGCTTAGAATCAAGGTTGGCAAGAATCAAGACTCTGATGGCGAGTATGAAGTTGCCATGCAGAATAGTAAGAAACGCAAAAAAAAGAAACGGAAGCGGGGTCGTCCCAACAAAAAGAATAAAAAGTTGGCCTGGGATAAGGACGATTCTGATCTCAGTTCGTCAGAGACATCCTCAACGTCGTCTGACGATTTCGATGAATTAGACCACCAACACGAAGCCGACGAGGCAATGAAATTTGACGACAATGATGATGAATTTGCTTGCGAAGAAGTTGATACCTCCGTCCAACCAATCATATTAAGACGAGCTCGTACTGCTAGAAAAATTTGCTCCGATGATGAATTGACAGACCCCAGCATGATGAACGAGTCGAGTATTTGTGAAGAAGACAAACCGTGCGGGCGATGTGCTAAATCAGACGATCCCGAATGGATTTTATTGTGCGACAAGTGTGATCGTGGATACCATACAATGTGTTGTATACCTCCATTAATGATCATACCCGACGGAGATTGGTTTTGCCCGCCGTGCGAGCATAGTATGTTGATTGAAAGACTGACTGAGTTCCGTGATACCATCATTGTGCTGCGCGAAGCTCAAAGAGTTGAATTGGCTAAACGTAAACGCTCACGTCAAAAACCAAAGCCTGTTGAAGTACCTGAGAATAACAACGAGACTAATGTTGAAGTGCCTGATGTGACTGGACGCAGACAAGCACGTGTAATGGCAGAGGAGTTGAGCGACCCTCTAGTCATACTCAGAATGGATGAAGAAGAAGAATACGATGAAGTTCATGCCAATAATGAGGACGAGTCTGACGCCGATAATTATGATGAGCAACAAGCACAATCAAGTCGCAAATCCAATCAGTCCAACAAGCGACGAAAGAAGAACAAACGAGGTAGGCCCTGTGCTAGAAATCTACAAGCGGACTTCATTGAAGTCAAAAGACCAAAGCGAACATATTCACGCACAAAGAGATTGGACATGCTCTCGATGTCTGAGGATAGTACAACCGAATCTGGCAGTAGCCAAGACAGTATCTCCGAATCTGATGCCGAGTCTGATTATAATGATGGACCCATAAAAAGTCGACGAGCCCGCAAGCAGATAAGTTACAGGTTCAAGGAATACGACGAGCTTATGAATTCTGCAATTGAAGGAGAGGCTTATGACGCATCAAAGTTCAAGCATGAGTCCAGTAGTGATGATGAAGCCGGAAAAGTTCGCTCTCGCGGAAAAGATATGGCTGTGATTGAAGCCGCCAATAGGGCGGCAATGGAAGAAGCACAAGCTGCTAATGGAGGTGACCCTATGCCCAGCGGAATCGAACAATTCAAGATAGACTCTGACGAAGATACGGGCAAGAAAAAGAGGCGCAAAAAAGCGCGTCGTCTGAATGATCTAAATTCGCCGGGTGAGACTGAAGAAGAACAAACTTCTGACGAGTCGTTCAAGGCATCATCAGCTACGGAGCTTGAGGACGAAGAGGAAGAAGAAGAGAAATCGGATGGTGACACAGATAGCGACACTAGTCTCGACGAAATTGCAATCTTGGCGCGTAGAAAACAATCAAAGCGCCGGTTTGGATCCGCACACGGAAAGAAAAATAAGAAAAGTCGTCGATCAGCTTTTGATGAGAGTGACAGCGATTATGAGCCCCGCAGTCGGCGTCGAGCGGCAACTAAACGAGTGAGCTATAAGGAAAGTAGTGAAGACGAGGATACGGATCTCAAAGAATCAGAAAAGAAACGTAAGAAGAAACGCAACAAGTCTTCAGACGAAAGTGAAGATTGGGCTGACGATGATTCCACTGAGCACAAGAGACCCGGACGATTCATCGACGACGATGACGAGGATCAAGAAGAGCAAGGAAACGAAGTGGATGAAGACAGTAACCCGCATGCAAACGAAGAAAGCAAGTTAGAACTAGATTCTCTTGTTATACTTGATAGACCAACTAAAGTAGAAACAACACAAAGCGCCTCAGGAGATCAAGTGTCTCCTAACGCGACCTCAAATCGGCCGCCATCACCGGCTAAAGCCAAAGAAGAACGATCGGTATCACCGATCTTAGCTCAAGCCTCGATCTCAGCACCCCTTACTAAACCATCTCCGCCCCCTCCACCATCTGCAACTAAAGCATCTTCGTCATTTGCGACAATAACACCAAAGCCGAGCGCTCCCTCTAGAGCACCAAGACCATTACCTATGCCGACTGCGGCTCCCATTATTCAGCAAGCGGACATTATTTCAGCAACAACAACTCCAAATGTTGTTAGGTCACGGCAACCGCATCCATCGTCAACCATGGTTGCAAAAGCGCCTTTATCGTCTCCTGTTAGACATGGCCATGCCAGGAAGCCGCCTTCTCAAGGAAAACCAATACCAAATCTTCCTACAACATCGATGAGCCCAATAAGAGGGATGCCTATGTATCATGGATTGCCACATTCATCGCCTTATACAGGAGCCTCCAATTCTTCCACACAATCGAACACGCCTGGACAACGATCCGTGCGTCACTCTCAGATGAATACACCGCCCGGTCATCAACAGATGTCGGCTCAGTCCATGTATCCGCAGCACCCATCTTATGTACCACAATACGGATCTAAGATGATGTCACCTTCAAGTCCGATGAACACGGCCGAGGCATACGGTGCTCTATATAATCAGGCTTTGTCAAACTTGGTGTCAAGTCAAACCACGAATCGCCCACCAGCTCCTGGTCACAGTTATGGACCACAGAGCCATTCTGTCGGTCCCGGCTACACAACACAACAGCAACAGTTGATGAACTCAAGGATGCCTTACGGACCTAGCATGCCGATGACGCCAGGTGCGGCTGCAGCCCAAGCAGCGTCGTCCTTGCATCATCATGCCAAAACACCGTCCATGTCGCCTTATTACGCCTCGCCGGTGCAGCCACATGCGTCGCCTAATAATGGATCGTTTAGCATTCATCAATTGTTGCACAATAATAATGACGGTATGCCATCAAGTGCCATACATTATGCACCACATATGACAGCGCCACCGTCACCCTACGGATATGGATCTACCAACAGTGGCCCAATGTCTTCGCCTCATTTTCCACCGCCTCACCCGCCACACCATCCAACAACTTCAGCTAATGGCTCGATTGTTAATGTGCCACCCAACAACAGCGAATCGTCAGCTGATGATGCACTGAAACAGGGCACTGAGGGGATGATTAAGGGTATATCCGATGTACTAGGCCTAATGTCTGAATTCTGAAATCAAGAATTGTTTTATTTTACTCATCAATAACAACCGTATGCAATCTGTCTGTTGGTGTATATTTTCATTTGTGCAAGATTTGAAATGAATAGAAACTTGATATAAAAAGAAAGAAACAGTATATTTGATTGAGAGCTTTCACTTCTTGAACACACAACTAGGTCAGAATTGAGACCAAAACAAGGCTGTAGTTGTAATTATATTTATCTAAATCTAAAATTGATAACAATTGGAGATAAACATACGCACAGTAGCGGTGCTCCTAGTATGGACGAAAATTGTCTAAAGTCATTGGTCTAATTGTTGTTGTGTTAGTATCGGTGACGGTGATAAATCATTTCACCAATACGTATCACGATACATGTGATAGCAGGTGAAAACATCATCGATAGTGGCACGCACAACTATTGGTGTCGCACCGAATAGGGAACACTAAAACTGTTATTGATTCCAGATGATTATCGATCTCATCGATCGTAGGGACACTGTTTTTCACTCGTAATGTAATTTAGTCAGGAAATTTGTGAGCCATATGAGTTTGGTTTGTGGATTGGATAGCAAGCATTTGAAGATTAGTGATATTTTATTTCTTACATTCACACATTTGTTAGTTACGCAGTTGTAATTATAGTTTTAATGATGCCTAATGTTAGGTTACAGTTCATTTTATTGGTGGTCGTTTCATTATTATTATCGTTATTGTTGGTACCTTTAACAACGAACACAGCTGAAGCTCACGGACAGCAGCTTCGCAAGCAGAATCTCGCCGCCGCCGAATGGGATTACAGAGACTGTCCATCAATCGAAGGATTCACTGCGATCAAGCAACAGATATGGGCGAGTCGAAAGAAGCTGGACAGCATGTTTGATTTGGTGCTGAATGGCAGCGAACATCATTCAACGTATGATGAACTGGCATTGTTTGTTGATACATTTGAAGCGCGTATCAGTGGCTCGGCGATACTTGAACGAGCCATCGATTACATGCTAAACAAAGCCGCCAACGAGAGTAAGCTGGACAATGTGCACACCGAGAAGGCGATGATTCCGAAATGGATTCGCGGCCAAGAGTGGGCTCGAATAGTGGCACCTGTGGCGCACAACATGAGCATCATGGGTCTGGGCACAAGTATCGGTACGACGCCTGGCTCGGACGGAATCATCGCCGAAGTTGTGGTGGTTTCGTCGTTCGATGAGCTCGATCGCATAGGCGCTAAGGGCCACGTGAAGGGCAAAATCGTCGTTTACAATCACAAATTCACCACGTACGGGGCCAGCGTGGTGTATCGTGGCCAGGGCGCCAGTCGGGCCAGCAAATGGGGCGCCGTGGCGGCCCTGGTGCGCTCTATAACACCGCATTCGATCTACAGTCCTCATGCGGGTGATCAGGATTACGCCAGCGATGTTGCGGTGAAAATTCCCGTGGCTGCCATAACACTGGAAGATGCCGATCTTATTGGACGCTGGGCGAAGCGTAACAAAACGGTTCGATTGCATCTGTACATGGAAGCACGTAACTATGACGACGTTGAGTCGCGTAACATTGTGGCCGAGATCAAGGGAAACGAGCGTAGCGACGAGATTGTGCTGATTAGCGGACACATGGATTGTTGGGACGTGACCGCGGGCGCAATGGACGATGGCGGCGGCGCGCTCATCTCGTACAAAGCGTTGGACGTGTTGCGCAAAAGTAATTTGCGTGCCAAGCGCACAATTCGTGCACTGCTATGGACGTCGGAAGAGTTCGGCTACATTGGGGCGCAACAGTATCTGAAAGATCATAGGCATGAGCTCGACCAATGGAGCGTTGTAATGGAATCCGATTTGGGCACGTTCAATCCGCTCGGTTTATCGATGACGGGCAGTACAGCGTTGGGCAGGTGTATTGTTCACGAGGTCGCGCAAACGTTGCAACGCATCGGAGCCACCCAAATGGACACTCTGTTCGAAGGCAGCGACATTGAACTGTTCACCGAGTTGGGTGTGCCAGGTGTGTCGTTAAAGAACGCCAACGACAAGTACTTTGATTATCACCACACGCGCGGCGACTCAATGAGCGTTGAAGATCCCGACGAATTGGATCGCGCAACACTCGTGTGGGCCAGCGCCGCATTCTTGTTGGCCGACATCGACATCAAATTGCCACGCGTCAATTCAAGCAGCTCTGCACGACAACATCAGCAACATCAACAATCGTTGCTCGAATATCGTCACTTTTTACACCGTTTCATGAATGAGATCCGATGAATAATCAACAATTAGCGCGCTTACGCCCAATCAATTTACGTTCAATTGATCATCGATCAGTGTTTATCCAGTGCGAAACAGTATTTGAGACGAAATAACACACAATTCATGCTATATTTTATACTTTCGATGAAGAATTTTCGGCTTTTAATGTGAAATAAATAGTTAATGTTTCAATAAACATCAACACAACTCAATTCTAGACAACAATCTTCAAAACCATAAACGTCGTTCGAGATAGCCATAAAAATCAATCATTATTGCTGTTACAATAATTGAATTAATTAGTCTTTTCATGAAGATTATCAATGCATGACAAATTGACTCTTATGAGAATCTCTGGTTATTTTGCTTTGTGTCTAGACACATTCAATCGTTTAGGTATGGATACGAGCAACATATGGACGAGCATACACGAGCATACAACAAGTGCAAGCGACGCAGACACGTGGACATATTATGATCCAGTTTATTGACATTTTTCCAGTCGTCGAGCAGTTTACGACCGGAAAAGTTTCTCTCTCTCTCCCTCTTTCCACCATTATGAGAATAAATTGTCGCTTGTTGTATCAGTTGACCTTTCCGAAGGGTTTTGCTAACACATATGATGCCAGACAATAAATTGCTCTTGTAGAACTCCATTAAAACTTTCATTTCGCCCATTGTTCAACTTCCATTGATCATGAACCAGTATGATGGATGTTGGGAAACTTCGTATAAAAGCCACACTACCTGAAATTATACTGCCAGAAGCCGACTCGAGATTAGAACTCGAGTTTTATCAGATTTAGCCTCAATATTGTTATCACAATTCACAAGACAGTGGCAATTGCAAAGTAAAATCGAGAAAAAATAAGATAAAGAGAAGAAAACAATATGAATCGTGGCATCACTTGTATTTTGCTGTGTGGCCTGTTGGCCGTTGTTGTAGTCAGCGCTGAGAAACGGCAAAATAATAGCAACGAGTACGAAGGTGAGTTATGAACCAATGTATCGATCCGATGGCAAGCAAGTAACAAGCAAATGTTTAATACTGAATGTTCTCATTGTTGTCGTACAGAATGTGACGATCAGGGCAATTGTTACCAAGTGAGCGTAAGCAATTATTACTATTACGACGATGTCGAAACCACTGAAGATTGCAACCACGGATCTGGTTCAGGCTCAGTCTCGGGCTCAAGCTCTGGCTCAGTGGGCTCATTATCGGGTGTGAGCAACAACAACAGGTACGAGAAAAACATCAACAATCGTCACAGACACTCGAATCCGGACTCGAATTCGAACTGGAACGGCAACGACAACAATCGTTACGAGTATGATGAAAACAACTACAACTACAATAACAGAGGCCGCGCAGGCTATCACGGTAACGCTGGAGTTGGAGCCGGCATTGGATTCGGTGCAGGCGCTGGTGCAGGTGCTGGCGGTAACGGTGGCGGGTCAGTGGGTGGTGGCTTCCAAGGGAGCGCAGATTTCAATGGGCGTGGTCACAGACAAGGCAGCAACGGCGGACTTGGCGGTTTGATTCGCTTGCCCTTCGACATTGCCGAGGGCGTGGCCCACACTGGTGGAAATATCGCTGACAACACGGCCAACACGCTAACAGGTGGAATACTCGGCCGCGGTGGCAGCAACGGCAGAATCGGTGGACTCCTCGGTGGAGGCGGCGACGGCGAATTCAGAGGCAGCTTTGGTGGTGGTCTTGGCGGAGGTCTACTGAACGGTGTCGGTGGAGACCTGCTTGGTGGGGGTCTGTTGAACGGTGCTAATGGCGGCCTCTCAAGCGGAGGCCGTGCGGGCGCCGGTGCGGATGCGAATGTGCGAGTCGGTGGATCAGCTTTCGGGTAATTTCGGTGTCGGTATTTACTGATTGATCAGATCGACGACCACGACAGATCATTAATTCATTCATGTAATCACTAATAGTATTCATTACAATAATAAATTACATTGACATAAAGCTTATAGAGTCCCTGTCCTTACGTCGGTTCCGGGGACCAGGCAGAATCGATACTCATTGAGCTGTTTTCATTCATTCATGAAAACAGAACATCCACAACAGAATCTTGACAAGCTAACTATAAAAGAAAAAATATCAATCTCAATGGTTAGAAATCAATGTTTGAAACAATCAATAACAGTATTAGTTCACGTGGGATAGTCACATTCATTTACACACTCACAAATATCTCATCTTAGTCAATCAATCAGACAGTCAATTAATCATCATCAACGAGTATTGTGAGCTCAAGTTGGTCTGGATTGTTGAGCACTAGCGTCCAGGTTTACTTCAAATTCAAACCCAAGCACAAGCACTCATTCTGTGCGAGCAGTTATTCATGTAGTGGTAATTGGCAACGAAAATTATCATCGACGAGTTGAAAAATAGATAATTGAACTTGAATCGTTGCTGTTGTGTTCATTGAGCGTGTAGTCGGCTCACTCACAGGAAACACATTTCGACGTCGTCATTGCAGCATCGTCAGGAGCAATGCTGCAAGAGCAGACAAGCTGCAAACAGGTAAGCTGCTCGACAATGGCGATGACGCCACTGGCGAAAATCACCTGTTGCGATGAGAAACACACCAACACATGGACCTTGGCACGCCATATTTGGTAATGGAATTAGTGAGCAAAAATAGGCAAGCCCATTTACTCATTCGCGCTATTGATGAACGCGACTATTGCAGCCATTCGCGTTGGGCTTGAATCACTGCTCGTGAAGAGTTCTACGTAACCATATGACACATCGAGTTTATAAATTTACAACTTGTATGTCCATGTTTATGATGATAATTATTGTTTATGCACAGCACATGCTAGTGTTCTACGAATGATACGCACGTAGTAACAGTAAGAACCTCCACCTGTTGTTGTTGTTTTTGTAGTTTTTGCTGCTGCTGCTGGCTGTGATGTCGCTGGGCGAAAGGGCGACGAATGAATGAAACACAATCGTATAGCAATTTTATGTAGTAATTTTTGTTTTTATTTTTTTCATTGTGTTGGTATATCAGATTCATTGTTGTAGGCAGGATGTTATTATTGAAAAACTTGCGAGTAAGTCTGAGATTGATTGATTGTGATTGTGATTGTGATTGATTGTGATTGTAATTGAGAGTGGCCGACATTTGATTCATTTATTTGTGGCTTCCTTCCCGTCAGTGGGTTGCTTGCATTGAGCAGCGTCGACGATTTGCGTGACGTCAAATCAATTTGCACGTGCGTCTCGTTCACGACACGTGCGAATCGATGATGGTTCATAGTATTTGAGGTGACAAGTTAGCGGCCAAATCAGTCGGCGATGGATTCAATTCGGCGCCCGAGCGATCAATGCAGCTGAGCAATTACACATTAGCCGGCCACACATGTTGTTATTATTTCCAGATAATAATGTTGTCGATAATAATTCGTCTTATTGTTGTTTCATCGTTGCTTTAATTTAGTCTTGTTTGTCAGTCTGTCTATTGGTTCGTTCGTTCGTTGCGGTTTTTATCGCTGTTGTTGTTTCGTCACACACGCACACGTACACAGGAAGTTGGTAATAAACACTACCGCTTTCCTGTTGCGAAACAGCGCAACGAAGGACGAACAATGGCACAGGAAAAAAAAGAGAAGTGAAACAAATTTTACACGTTCTGGTTGTTTTTTTACACGTCTTTCAGTAGTTGTTGTTGTATGTCTGTTCGTCTGTTCACATAAATGATGATTATATGGCACCAACTATGATAAGTAATGAGTAATGATGTGATGAGTGTGTGATGTCTGCTGTTAGTAAACAAATTGTAGTGTACTGTTTACATGTCGCCGGAACGAATCATTTCTGATTGATAAACCGCCAATAATATCGATATGATGTCGAGCACTGCGTTGCCCACTACGTTCATTGCTTGCGATTGTACGACGGCCACTATGACGAGTATGGTGAGAATCAACGCAAACGTGAGCAACAATTGTCGATTATCTCGATACGCGCCCACCAGACCGACTAGCAGCACAATGAGCTGTATGATCATCACCACCACGACATTGGTGTGCGATCGATTGCGCTGTAATTCAGGTACCAAGTTGATGATGACAACTACCAGGCTTTTATTTGATTCATTTCGATTCAATAATAATAATAATGATAATGATACAATTATTAATTTATGATGACAATGTCGACAACTTTGAATCGAACGAGCTGACCCTCTACTAAGCTCGATGAAAATTGACAGTTGACTTACCCAAGGGTCAAAATGACCAACAAGGCGTACTTGACGGGGATATAAAGGCTACCCATGTTTTCTGATCGTGGACAGAATAATACTAAACACACTGAAGATTTTTTGCGAAGATCAAATGAAGATTAAACCGAATAATTTGAGGTCAATTTTGACTGAGGTGAACGCTCGTTCGCTTGCTTGCTCGTTTGATTGATTGATCGATCGTCGATGAATACTAATTGTTTATAAAGTAGCGACAATATTTTGTCCAGCAGTTGTCAATGAGTTGTTAATTTAAAGTAATTGAAGTTGCTTAGTTTACAGTTGACAGGTTCACAGGCTCTCAGGAAGTGATTAACAGCGATTATGTTTTGAAACAAAAAGTGTCCAAAAGTGTACTGATACACCACAACAGCAGTAACAGAAGGCGAGAGAGGTTTTGCACACTACGAGGCACTGACGCTAATGTCGAGTTGAGTCGGATTGAGTTGGATTGAGTTGAGTCGTCTAGCCGCCCAGACAACAAGAATGCTGTAGCAACGATAATAATCGTGACTTGAACACTCACAAACAACAACAGCAAACTTTAGCTTCGAGCTTGCCAGCTTGCTTTGCAGCCGGTAAACATCTGCCTCACAACGTGTAAACAACAACGACAACAGCAAGAATATGAAGCTATATAACGAATAGATTGCGCTATTGTGGGCGAGACATAAAACGTGCTCCACAGTTGTGCAACCTCTTACACATACACGCACACAGACGAGACAGGCGCACAGTGGAGAGGCGAACTGGGCCGAGTGATTGCAGCCAGTGCAAGCAAGTGAGGTGAACTCACTCCAGTTGGAGTCAAGTGATGTGTGTTAGTGGAAATAAGAAGTGAGAAGTGAACTGAACTGAACTGAAGTCAAGTGAAAACAAGCATCTAAACGTTTCGAACGTAATTTAAATCTAACGTAAGCTGTAAATTTAGTTCGTGCGTATGTTTGTGTGTGAGACTTGATCTTGTCTTGTAATTTACGCACCATACTGGTTTCGTCGTAAGTTTTGTTCGAACGAAACAACTTGCAAGCGAGCAGGAAATCATAACGCATGCGTGCGATGATGATATCGACTCGATTCATAAATGTTGACGACGAATTTGTTCATTAGTTAAAAATGGTTATCTTGTTGAATATCATACTCGGCAAGATCAAAGTTGACATATTTCACAATGGAAAAACGATCAGAAATTCTAAGAGATGACAGAGTTGTTGTCGTTGCTACTGCGGCTGTTGTTTGACTTGCTTGTCGCTGTTGATTTCATGGATGTGACGCGACATCATTTCATCACCATATCACCATCTTGACATCTCTGACAACAGGAATAACAGTCAGACAATACTCAACGACAGGTGCAGCTCGTGCAGCTCGTGCAGCAGTGTTATCATCATATTTGTGTTTCATCTAATCACACAGTGTTGTTCGTTCGGCCAAACCACACATTGGCGACAAAACATAACAACAACGTGTTCTTAGCTTTAAATTATCTTCTGCTTGGCTCGTTAGACCTGTGTCAAAACTAGTGTGTTGATAAGAGAAAGAGTTGCGACATTCAACTTGAGACTCTCAGCTGAACAATCAGCTGAAGAGTTGGAATGCAGAATGGCAGCAAACATTCATTGAGCAATGGTAGCAAAAAGTGGTGCGATATGGTTTTGGAGAAAAATTAATGCACGAACAGATGCTTCCAAAGAACAGATGAACTTTTTGGCGAGCCACACCACTTTATTTGGTGCTGCAATTGATTTGCAAGCAATCGATTGCAAGAAAGCATCAACACTGAACGCTACGCCACACAAGCAGACTCGCTAGCAAACGGGCAGGCAGTCAGCACAAGCAGGAAGGAAGAGCATTGCGTTGTTAAGCATGCTCTAACAATTGACTTGAGCTTCTCTATTCTAAAGAATAATGTTCTAGTACGAATAGACTAGATAGATAGAATAGTTATGAGTTAAGTTGATACTTACTCGACAAGATTCACGTGCTTGTTGCCAGTTTTCTGTATCGGTTTTCTCGTCGTTGAAACTTGTCTCTCGACTATTGTTTCGTCGTTTGTCACCAGCTTCTAGTTTGTAGTGAGCTTGTCTTTGTTGTTATGGTAAACTTTGTGTTATTATTATTGCCGCATGAGTGGTGAGCTGACTGTGATTCGAAACTTGATTGAGAAATGAAATGAAACGAACCAATTCGAGAATGATTGTTGTTGTTCATTCGTTCACTTACTTACCCGCTTTATCCCTTGCTAGTTGCTGTTGACTTCAAGTGCAAAGTGTTTCAGATACCGAATGCCGAACTTGTAACGCCAAACTGCATTTTGCAAACTCTAAATGAGTTTTGTGTGTGAGTGAGCTGCTTGCTGGGCGTGTCGGCGCGCACACACACAACATGCATCTGCTGCGACTTTACATTATGGAAGCTGAAGCTGGCTATCACTATATTTGTAGGCAACAACTCGTCGTCGTAAACCATAAACAACTAGCATCAACGAACAGACGTAGCAACGGACGCACTCACACGCTCACACTACACGTAAAGCATCACAGTAAATCAGCAAAGCAGACAACGCAACAAGCATGGCTTTCGAGCATCGAACATTTGCTCAGGCGAATTTGCGAATTTGCACGCTGCTGTTGTGGTCTGCGTGTCGGTAGCTCACGTAGAGCTCGCTCGAGTGAGCGATAGCGAGAGCAAGCACATTCGAGTCGGCTGGCGTTTGACTTGGAATAAAGTCAAAGTTGAAGTCGAACGTGAACGCGCGAAGACAAGTGATTTGTGTGTTGGCGTCATCGTTATAGCTTGTCTACGGCGCCTGTCTCGCTGCCAGACAACGCGGCAAAACGCTGTTGTGAACGAAACAATCGAGAGACGCTCTTCACCAGCACGATGATTGTAGCATAGAATGCAGCTTGGAGTTTCACTATTGTACTGTTGTCATGATGCAACATCTAATAGATGCTAGCTAAAGAATCAATGCATCAAGTGCACCATAAAAGAAAGTGAACGCTCGAATTGGGCGCCGTGTGTCATTATTGGACTTAACTCGATTGATTTAATTTCTGTAATACCGATAAGCATAATAAACTCGACTTGACTTCATTGTCTCTGCATTGACGCTTACTCGTCCGTCCGTCCGTCCGTCCGTCCGTTCGTTCGTTCGTTCGTTCGTTCGTTCGTTCGTTCGT
>JAIFTH010000704.1:0-18391 GCA_019968535.1 Fragariocoptes setiger | reverse complement strand
CAAGACACACACAATCAGCTGACGCAGAGCGTCACGACTTACGGCGCACCCTTTAGTCGAACAAGAATCAATTGGCAAAAGGCAATCATTATGGTTAGACATTGATCGTGAATGTAAATGAAACTCTTGTGTGATGGAGTTTTCATTGAATAGTTATAATTACCTTAGTTTCGGTGAGTTGATTGAGTAGCAATTTGGCTATGTCAGCGTCGTTGAGCGATAAAACAAAATCCAGCTCGATGCCTTCGATGGAGGCATCTTTCATGAGCATTGGTCCTGATCCATCAATGAGGAAATCTGATACAAACACAGTTCACATGAAAATATAGTTTGATTCTGTCAATAAACCGATCGAACAATATAATCTCAATTTACCCATTTTATACTTACAGTAAGAATCTGACTTCTCTGATCCAGGAAGTCTAATCTCTAATTTGAATGCTACATTGAGGAACGAACTAAAGTCCAATAGCATCTTAGAATAAATGTACCACAAGATTGGCTCGCTTTTGGATTCAGGACTTGGTTTCTATTTCAGCATTGATTTTTGATCAGTTTTCATATGCGTAAAAAAGAAAGATCATTTGTTTGTTACAGGTTTGCTACAATAAGTAATTACAATTGGATGGTTCCGATTACTCACGTAGTCCTTTCTCAATAAAGCGGCAGCCAGATTTTTTAATGAATTCTTCGAAGATTGATTCAACGATTTCAAATGTCTGTCGAACCGGGCCAGCTGATTCGATTTATCGCTACTTGTCCTGATGGCCTTTCTATCAACATCGGAACTGCCGCTGAGCAATTTGACACAATTTATATCGTCGATCATGAATGACCATCGTGTATCATGAAATTCATAATACGCAGTTGTTCGACAGACCTGATGTTCGTTATTGAGAGATATATGATGCATCAGTGAACTCAATAGCAAGACATCTCGACTCATTTAATATGAACTCTACACTTACTCCAAATGATTGTCTGATGTGATGCGAGTGGCGACAGTTTGTCCTCCGACAAAATGACCATTGATATCTTGTAAGAGTCGTCGGCCGACTCAGAATCAGATGAAAATGGTGTGTCCCAAAGTTGATTTTGTAGGGCAAATATCAGATTTGCACAACGAGATCCGTCCACTTGGATTTTGTACAACAATTTTTCGGTTTCATCTCGCGACAAATCTTTTAAGGGAAATCTCAATGAGCTCCCGATAGATGCTAAAGCGATAGCAATGCTAAACAGAACAGCAATCATTATTGAACTCTCCTCTATTGTGATAGTTTGAATTTCTAAAAAGCAAATTCATCAATAGTTTTTTTCCAATGATAATCTTGTTTAGGTGATAAATATATAAATGACTGAAAATCAGAGAACTGATATTTGTATTCTAAGGTTTCAAGTGCCCTTTCTAGGGGACTTCAAAGTTCTAGGGGAATGCCCTAGAACTTTGCTAGCTATTAATAGACTCAAATGGTTTGGTCGACGAACAAAATAACAGCACAATGTTGCAATGTCGATCGTGCTGATGGTGCATCAATGAGAATTTTCTCGATGACCTGCTGAGAGAATCACTCGTCGAGAATTGGGTCGAATGAGAGGTTCAGAGCGGACATCAATATTCACAGTTTATCTACAAGCCCAATCACTAGATTCCTTCATCACATCTTGCGTCATTCGCATCTGTGAAATCTTATCGATTGAACACAATACATGCTTGAGAAGCACAGTGGATAATTTGGATGAATGTAAAAAGGATGCAGAAAGAATGAATCCTTGCCTCGCCTGTCTGTCAAATGTGTCAACTGTCTCCAACAGGTCCGTGTCGGTGTCCAAGTTGGACGCTCGCGAGTCACGATGTCCTGACGCGTTGTTAAAGCGCGTTGTGCGAAGCGAACGAACAGCACGAGCCTTGACGAATATTCGTTGTGCGCAAATCTGGTCTCAGTTTGATGCTGATCTGCGCAGTCGCCAAAACAACGCGCTGTCTGTCTGTTTTACTTGCGTTAATCAAGCTGGCATGCAAAACACTGAACTATTCAGTGCAATTATAATACAACACTACTATGCAATTAACAACGAAGCAATGGGTCATCTAATCTGATACGATTGGCTGTCTTCTTGTTAGTGATTGGCAAGCCTTCTCGTCATTAATTATTAATCTTATTGATACACCCTTACATGATAAGCCAAGAGATAAACAAATGTAGCCAAACATTTGGAGCAGAATATTCTATTTATGTTACTCGGATACTATTGTTATTATTGTCATCGGTAATATTATCAAACATTCGTTGAAGAATCACTCATGAGCGAACGCGTGCTCTTGATATCAATTGTAATGTGCCTTAGTCTTGCCATTTTGATTGGTGGATATTCTATTTATTACACTAGAATCATGTCGAGTGTAAGTATGTGTTGGTTGTCAGCTAATAATATCTCTGACAGTTGACCAATATTCTAATCTATGAATCAATCCACGTATGTCATTTATCGAATACAATCAATCATCTACAACATTGTGTACATCAATCAACACATTATCACTGACTTTGTCCCTAACCATCCACCGATCGACAGAGGCCTGAATTGCATGTAGCGTCAAGCAAATTCAAGCGTCTAATACTTGACAAGTGTCACATAGTTAACGAAACGTTCTATCCGACCTTTTGGTCGGCCACGGCACTGTTACAAACGTTGACCGCTACTGCGTTGCGCAACCGATTGACCAATCTCGAGTACACGGAACGCGAGCTGCTCGAGTGTCCCGACGGCGGCCAAGTGTCGTTGGATTGGTATAAGAATGCGTCGAAACGAGAGCCCGACACGCGACCTGTGGCGCTACTGTTCCCGGGCCTAATTGGCGATAGTCAAAGTGATTATTTGCGCTCAATTGTGCCGCTGATTCATGCCAACGGCTACCGGGTGGCCGCATTCAACAATCGCGGCCGTGGAGGCATGCGTCTCAAGACGCCGCGTCTCTATTGTGCGGCCAATTTCGACGACATCAAGCTGGCCATTGACCATGTGCGTGAGGCCAATCCTAGCTCAAAGATTGTCAGCGTCGGCTTCTCGATGGGCGGCATGGTGCTGAATCGATACTTGGCCGAACTGGGCGCCGAGGCGAACGTGAACGCGGCCATGCTAGTGTCGGCCAACTATGATCTCGTGAATGGGACCAAAAACATGGAATCCGGACTGATCGATCCCTTGATTAATCGTATCATGACCAAAGCGTTGATCTCGGTGTTGATGGAAGAACGCGAAATGTTGGCCAGCGCCAATAAAGGTGTCGATTGGGACAAACTCAGCGGCGCTACTTCATTCCGTGAGCTCGACGAACGTTTCACGTGTCCCATGTGGAATTACGCAACACCTGATGAGTATTTTGTCGATGCAACCAACAATGCTCGCATGCACAAAATACGCGTGCCAACGTTGTGCTTGAGCTCGGGCGACGACATCTTTGCGCCGTACAAATATTTACCGCTCGATGCACCTGCCACGAATCCATTTCTGGCGTTTGTGGTGACAGCACGCGGTGGTCATCTCGGTTTTATGGACGGCGCCAAACCGACAGTTCCTTACTATGGAGATCGTTTAATTAGCGAATATCTGAGCGCAATCAGAGACGAGCCCGATCTCGTGTCGCTGGCTGAACGTCAACAGCCTCAATAACAACAACAGCAATAAGCTTTATTATTAAGTGTGAACTATAACTACACTTACAACAACTTGTTACACAGAAAAATCAATAACTATTATCATCATTATTTTTATTTTATTTTTTGCCATCAGCAACAAAGAAACAGCGAACAAGCTTGCCGCATGATATTGATTGTTTTCCACTACTGACACTAATGTATGTGCCACACAACTTCCATTATTCACTTTGAACTCTTGTTTTCAGAGCTTGATCCTTGGCTCCTCAGCGAACACCTTAAACTTTTGTTACCGTGAATCAACCATTTAGAAAAGTTCTCTCTCAACCATAACATGGTTACCTTAATAAGAATGGTCTTAAGATTTAACTCAACTCAACTGAAAAGAACTGAGCAACAAAAAGTAACACTAAACTATTACTGAATTGATAAGCAACATTCAAGTGTGTAATGTCTCAAGTAATTTCCAATATGAACTGTCTTGTACAATAAATGAATTACATCGGCTGATGATTCATTCTTTTAACTGTCGGTTTTCTCTAGATTTAATCGAGTGTTCATCCGTCAATGAGCGTTTAAGTAGACTGCGCTTATGATAGATCCAACTGACTGAGTGATCAAATTTGCCACTGGCTGTTGAATTGTGGCAAATATTGAGCAACATACATTGCGCTTGCATACGCTATTGTGTGTTAATTATGTTTGGATTTTATTTCATTTCATTCTTTTTATCATAGTTATCGTTTGTTATCATAGCAAAAACAATGACAGCGGCAAAGAGCTTGCTTGTTGAAGTTTGACTTAAAATCGTGTCACTGATTTTCGTATACTCGAATAATGTGTATAGTGATAGTTGTTCACGACAGTAAGTGTGTGTGTGTCTATATTTTATCGATTGGGATGCGACGCGTGGCACCACCCAACGACGGTACTGGCAGTGGGGCCTCAACTGTGAGCACGCCGTCTTTCGATAGTGACGACTTGATCAGCTCGGGGTCGGTACCATCTGGCAAATGAAACTCGCGATTGTATTCGCGATACACGCTACGATTTTCCGATTTCTCTTCGTGGCGTGCGTGCACGTGCAACACGTTGTCTACCGTTTTCACGGTGATCTCTTCAGGCGCGTACTGTGTGACGTCGAAGCGCAACTTAAGCACTTTGGCGCCGTCGCCCCCGTCGCCGTCTTGAATCAGCGGCGATTGTAGGCCGTCCAAGAATGAGCGAGTCGCGGCGGCTGTCGTGGCCGACCGCGATGAGCTCGACGACGAGCGGCTCACTTCGCCCGCGAGCTCGTGTTCGCCAGCCGTTTTTGTTGTGCGTGTCGTTGTGGTTGTGGTGCGTCGTTCCGTGGTGTGCGCCGTACGTGTGCCTCCGGTGGAGCTAGTCAACGGTGATTGGTCAATCGTTGACGATTGCTCAATCAAACGACTGGTGGCAGCTAACGGTGTGGCAGTCGTCGATTCAGTGCTACCTGTTGTCACTGTTTCACCTGCCTGCTGCTGCTGCTGACTACTTGTTGTCATGGTCGACGCTGTTGAGCTCATTTGTTGCTGATGCTCGCGTTCAGCTTCAGCCAACGCTAATTGGGTTCGGAATTTATTCATTTCTTCTTCCATTTTGCGCATCTCACTCTCGAAACGATCGCGTATCGAATTGAACTCTTGATCGAGCACTTTGTGTTCGGTACGTAGCACGGGCACTTTGCGTTCAGTTGACGCCACACTCGTTTTCGTGGTCGTTATCACTGTCTTGGCTGAGGTTGCCATGTTTGTGTTGTATTTATTGTTGATTGTGTCAAATGTTCTCTTCTAACTAATGCCTAATAACTGTCTGAATTTTTATATAACTTAATTAGTGCTTATATTAATTGATTGCTCCAATTGATTGATTGTTTTCTTCTTCTTCGGCGATTGAAATTAATTTCTCGACAAGTTTTTCACGAATGATTCTAGAGTTCTGTTTTTGTCAGATTAACAAACTCGACACTCGAACTTATTCAAATTTCCACACTTTTACAAATTGTGTACACACATTGAACACCAGTTTGACACCGTACAATCGTAGTGAACTGAATAGCAAATATTGACAGATCGTGTGTCTCGCCTCAACTTTAAGCTAACTACTATCGTTTACTTCTAGCTGTGCTGAGCCGAACAAACTTGAGATGCGCTTAGATTAGTTTGAGTCCAAATTTCGAATAAAATTATCTCACTGATGGAGTTGTTAGTTCCTCTAATTTGAGGTCTCAAACTGCTCACACACCTCTCACATTCTGTGTGCGTGTACCTTGACAATCGTTTCTTGTTGATCAGAATCTGCTGAACTGGAGCATTTTACTTCTGTCTGCCTCTCTCTCACTTTCTGAATGTGTGTACACGACAAACATGTATCGCGATGTTCGTTTTGCTTCGAGCTTTGAACTACTTCGAGCACTAGTGGTAAAGAAAGAATGTTTTGCTCAACGACTCAAGCTAGCGATTGTTAGAAGGAGAAGAGCTAGCAACAGTCAAAGTGTAATCGTACCACCGATGTTATTCTTCAATCTATTGATCTCTAACCAGTCAGCTTAGCAGGCTCGAGTATGAAGTATCGTTATTTGTGTGAGTATGAGTGCATGTGACAATATGCAGCATTACAATGATGATCGTTGCATGTACATGTAGGTGTTCAAAAGCCGGCCAAGTTAAACTTAAACTTGAATTAACCAACCAATCACAAACATGACGTCATTGCATAATGTCTAACTGTTCGAGAGCAAGCGTAGATGCAAGTTTCGGTTTCATTTATTGCTCGTTCGCTCGCTCGCTTTACTCAACTCTCTTTAGAATGTTAGAAGCAATCATACACAGACATCGAAATGTAGCTTTGAATTAAGCAACTGTTGCAGCTGAAGACAAGGCGCGCGCGTGTGCGCCTCCATCCAATTGCGCTCGGAGCATCGCCATCTCTCACGTTTATATATCCTCTGTCTCTCTGCATTGAATAAGAGAGACAGGGAATTGAATAAGAAAAATGTACTAATAGAGTAGTTTCGCGATTCTTCCATTCAACGTGTGTAGCTAGCTTCAAGTGTGAAGCTGATTATTCTACAGTCAGCACAACAGACAGACACATAGACCGACAAGGCGGCACATAGATTCCAATCGACAAACAGTCGCACAAAGTAGCTAGCTAGCTAGCTCGCTGATGCAAATATTTGAACGACAAGCAATGGCTCGAATTCTAACGAAAGAATTTCTTTCTTGTTGAAGTTATCTCGTCGTCAAGTAACCTCAGACCTCAAGCATCGAACTTCAGAGAGCTCGATCTTAAACGAGTGACATTGATACACCTCGTTGTTGTTGTTGTTGTCGTAGTCGTCGTAATTGTGGTTAGTCAAAAGAAAAAAAAGACGATGCATTGACATGACATGAGGCGTAATAGCATATTTGCATTCGCATTTGTTTCTCTTCGATCTTTACATTCAACTCTACAATACAACATGAAATGCTTAAAAAAAAGTAAAATCCGGCTCAATGTGAAATCGACCAGTGATACATGTATACTCGATAATTGGGCGACTCAACAACAACATTCTGTGCTATCTATTGTCCCTGTCTCTCTGTCTCAAATTGTTCTTTTTTGATTTCATTCAGCAAATGTAATCAATTATAATCGTTGGCGTGAACGATGCTCTTTTTAACAGAGTTTAATTATATTTTGATTATTAGTTTAGTGAATATGGCTCCGTGCTATGCCCTTCAGAGGATAGCCGAATGAAATCTCATTTCAGTAGGCATAGGGAATTCCTAGTATTTTTACCACTTCAAACACCATGAATCGTGACAACTGATTATCATGATGTGACCGGCTCTCCAAGAGTCCTCAGCAGCAAGGAACGTCAAATTGTCCATCGATTTGAGCCAGAGGTCCGGGGGCGACTTTGCTGGCGCCACCGATATTTTGTTGTGATAAACTGGCTCATAGAGATCTTATCTTCCTCATTGACACTTTGGTTACTCTAGAAGATCGCCCGGGAAACTTGTCCAGTATCCAGCTCGCCCTCTTCCAATGCCTGCCGTTACTCGATGAAAATTAATGGAGAACATGAAACTTGAATGTACGGATGATTAAGACCAACTCGTTTCACCTCACCGATCAAAATTAAGATTCGGAAATGATGGTGACTTTAGTAGCCTCGTCGAATCACACCATGAACCAAGTGAGAATATACGACACCACATCCTGTTTGATTATATTAATGCGAGGGACGAATTTAACTAGCAACGCAAAGAGACACACGCATACGACGACAGAGCAATCACCAATATATAAAGAGTAGCATTACGATTAAAGAGAGAGAGAGAGAGAGAGAGAGAGACTTAATCCTTGCCAGTCTTAATTTCTCTGAATTGAACTCCTCATTTGTGTTCCGATGGGCGATGAATTTGTGTAACGCCCTCTAGTGATTGAGTTTAGTACTCGGGTCTATAATCATCATATTCTTCTTTTCTTTATTGGCTAGACACAGAGCTATTCTTCACCAACAAACAACAACCAACCATTGTCAGTTCAATCGCTGTTATACTGTAGTACAACAGGAACAGTGCATCTTCATTCATATCGATATAGATACATCGATAGGAGATATTAGAAATACCGATCAGAGATATCGTGGGATGGGTCAATGTGGGAATCAGTCGAATGTTTTTGGTTTATTTTGTCTGAATCAATTGATGAGGCTGCTTGTTCATCGAGTTTATCCTTTGAGCTGTGCATGTGCAACTCAAACTTCAACTTTTGTTATCCTCGCACGTGAATAGCATATTGAATATAAAGAGGAAGACGAACACTGTGAAGGCGAAAAAATATGAGCCCAGGTTGATATAAGTTATAAACTCTGATGATTTGAGTTATGCGACGAACCTTGTGTTTTGTGCGTGCATGCGCCTTGTAAACTGTTGTGTGCGAGCGCATGCAACTAACAGACTGATTTATGATTTCTGGCACCGGTCGTAATTTGATTAAAAGTTGATACAACAAAAACTTGGAACTGCAAACAGCTCGAGTTGTTGGCTGGCTAGACAGCTTGGCCAACCAGCGAGCCTGCCAACTCGAGCTCGAGAAAACTGTACGTAAGATGGAGGGAGAGAGAGAGAGAAACAATGTGCCAGGTGAAGGTTCGCATTTTATCGCTGAAAAAGTGTTCGTAAAAAACACTGAGAGCAGAGCAAACGAAAACGAGGCCCAATTTTGCAACACATCTACACAAAGTCAGCACAATCAGTGAACTGCTGATGGCCACAAGTTAATCACCAGATGGCGCCCCAAGCTTTTGCCCTGGCGTCTTATCACAGCTCGCCTAATGGATGGAGTATGCGCATTTGTGGCCTCATAACTTAATCGTGTAACCTTATACTCGCAGTCGCACTAACACACTGAGGACGGCAAGCTCGCGAGCTTCTGAATTCACAGCATGAGGCATGAGCCAACTCGAACTGAGTTGCGATGACCGACGAGACACGAGTGAAAGAGGGAGAGGCCATGAATAGATGTTTGTTTCGGCTCATTGGCTGGTATGAGCGTGAGCATGTGCGCGTCTGTCGTGAATAAAGAGATAGAAAAAGATTGAGCAAGCGCATGAGCTACCTCACCGATCAGCGAATAACGCGAGTTTGCGAGTCCGCGAGCCCACGAGCTCATGAGTGAAAGTGCCTGGTGTCACCTGGCGAAAGCATTAGCTCAATGCTTTTCATCGTCATCGCTGTTGTCATCGCTTGTTGTTGTTAGTGCTGCTGCTGCTGCTGTTCGTATGCTCGCGTATGTTCGTGCGCTCGTGCTTACTTGCTCGTTCGTTCGTTCGCTTGTTTGCCTGACTGTGTGCTTGTTTGTTACATAAATGGTCGTTGATTCACATCTGTCCGTTGAAGCAGGCACGCGCAATCACATCGAAATCAACGCACATCAAACGAATGTCTGCGACCATTCGGCAATTACAGCCAACTCGAACGCAGTTTGTTCAAAGCTAACAGCTAACAAAGCGTAATTCAAGTGCAAAAGTTATTGAATCATAGTAATATAACTTTTTTCCACGACACAAGCACACAACACACAGTAAAAAATACACATCGTGATCATCGTAATCTCAATTTGCAATTATTGACAACACACGTAACAAGCAACAGTCAAGTGTTGATCAAATCTGGCTGCAAGAAGATAATGAAAAAACACTACAATTTATAATTTATAATTCAATGAGCAATTTACCGGAATTGCTCATTGAACAGTGTTGTTGTATTTAAAATTCTCATCACGCTCATTCCGTCAAGCTAGCAAGTTTTCTACTCTTGAAGCTCGCAAAATTCAAGTTTCAGATGAATAAGTACACGTTACCATTTGAATCAACACGGGTGCCTATCGAACATAGCGTTCACATTCATGGTCAAAAGTCAAGCCAAGAAGAAGCTGACCCAATGACATGAAGAAAATAAACAATAGACAAGAATAGAGAGGATAAAGTTCTCAAGCTCAACAAGAGAACAAGAGGACGCAAAAGTTATTGCATCATCAAGCAACAAATTGTCATCATTGGCAACATTGTATTGTTCGATTATGCTCAATCGATCCAATGCTTCGTAATTGTTAATCTTGTTCAATTCATAAACAAGGAACATTCAATCACGCCAGACAGGTGAGCAAATTGAACAGAAATGGACCAGCTTTAGTCAATTCTCTGGATTATATATGTTGTTCCTCTCAGAAGACGATCGCGATTTCGACTCTCAATAGAGTTCTGAGTCGACGATTTCAACAACCAAGTTGCACACTATGAGCTGATGAATACACAAACAGACGAACGAACGAACCGGTAGACACACGAACAGACGAATGAGAAAGATCAAACAATTGACATCGGATGAAAAACTCGATCCGTTCGAAGTTCGAATCAATGCAAGCATCTCTATCAACAATCGAGCGAACGAATGAACAATCGAAGCGCCGCTTCGATTGTTCGATTACAGTTCGACAGTGACGACGCGGCATTGACGACGCCACTGACGCGTGTTGAGTCAAACGGTGATTGCTGCATGTGCATTTTGGACCTCAAAATCAAAGCTGCACTCTAGCAAATGCTAGAGTTCAAGCTAAAGCTCGAGCTCAATTCAAAGTCGAAGGCTCCGACTCGAAGCTCAAGCTTGTGAAGCAAGAAGTCAAAGTTGAGCAAGCGTGAAAATTGTCCCGCTAGTGAGAGTGAGTGCACGTGTAGCCATCAGCATAATCGTGTGCCGTATAATCGTCGTCGTCGAATCTTGTGCTCAATTGTTGTGTTCGATTCATTGAGATTCGTCAAATCAGACGATTGCGTCATTCGTCTCGTGAGCCAGCAACTGTTCACACACAACGGCATCGAAAGCAAGCACACACACACACACACACACACACACACACAAATCGTCAGTAGTATTGTGCAACGGTACATCCCAACTGTTGTAGTTTGATATACAATCTGATAAGCAATAAGCATTTAACTTGAGCTTTTTTTCTTCTCTCTAAAGCTAGACTTCGTTTTGTTTTGTGTTGTTTTGTTTCGTCTCGTCATTGACTTATCAATGTCAATAGCAATAGACATAGCCCCATAGTCGTTATCATTGGCATAGCCAATGCAGCTAACACTGCAGATTGTCTTTAGATGCTGACTTCACACATAGTGAACAAGTTTCTTTCTGTAAATTCTCTTCTTTTCCTTCCTCGATCGAGTTGTGTTCGTCATCGGGGCCAATCGATGACGAATCGACCGACAAGAACAAAATTTGCCGCTAGCTCACTCGCTCAATATTCTCAAGGCTCAAGATGTGAGATTCGTCCTGTGCCCTTGTTCATCCTGCTATGTTCGATGGAGTAACACAATAACGGAAGCCATTAGAGGTATTGACTCACTCGTGGTCGTGTGGTGAGTTAGCACGACACGAGCGAGTTTGTTGCAAGTTCGTAGGCACGTACGTGCATTGTCAATCACACACATTCTTACAGTTTTTGTTCCGTTCATTCTTTTAAAAACAACAACAACTGTCTTGAAAATGTTGCAAAACATTCCATAGAAGCGAGCAAGCCAGCCAGTCAGGCTCCACAGCTGCGCTCGTGTCTGTGCGTGAACGTCGGTTGACGAAAATAAATGATCACAAGTATCACGTGTTGTTGTTGTTAGCTCTTTTTAGAGAAAAAATCGACACACATACAGACAAAGTGCAGTGCTGCTAGTAAGCGAGCGAGCCAATAGTTTTCAGCTAGCCAATGGTTGTGCCGAGGCTAAACAATTTTGCTCGATATCGTTTACTTGAGTCTAGTTTTGTTTGTGTGTGCGTGTGTGTGTGCGCATCGAAGACGGCGAAAATAAAAAAGAACGTTCACATTTTCACCCAAGAAGATGATGTTGCAAGAATGCACCTGTCCATTGTGTCGCGTTCGTCGTTTGCTCGCGAACGTACAGTTTGTAAACTTGCAACTCGCAATGAACGAAGAAGATGAAGGTGTGAGAAAAAAAATAGTGCCAAGCATGTGAACTATCACACATGGGAGCTTGGCGATCGTTATTCGTCTCTCCAACTTCTTCATGCTTGTAGCTACTGGCGTTGTAGCGTGTGTCACTCGGCACGTGTGCGCCTCGTGTATCGCATGTTGCTCGCCACGTGTCACGTGTCACGCGTGCAACTCAAACGAGCGACGTTCGACGACTGACAATGCAACACACAACACACGACACACGATTGTGCATTCACATTCACAAGTTTGTTTGTGTCTCTGTCGCTGTCGTTGTCTCTGTCTCTGTCTCTGTCAGCGATTGTGAGCAAGCCAGCCCACCCACCCGCCCTTCCGCCCGCCCACCCGCTTGCCGCTGTGTCTGGCTGCTTATGCCGTTGCTTGTGTGTGCGTGTCTATTTACGACGATTGCCGGAAACTGACTCCAAAGCTAATGATGCGTGACTTACCATCATTTTGTCGTCGTCGTCGTCATCATCGTCGCTCTTTTTCTACTCTTGCCATGGCCATGACTATTGTTGTTACTGCTTTTGTGTGTATCTATGTGCCGGTGTGCGTGGGCGACGAATGTGTCAAACGAATCAACGAATGGACGAACATAATCGGAGTAGCCAGTGCGGCACAATTCTAGTCAGCATTAAGTGTGTCCTTCACTTGACGTGTCTCTTCAAATTCAAATTCAAATTCAAGCTCAACTTCAACTTCAGCTTCAGCTTCAACATCAACATCAATAGTAGAAGCAGCAACAGCAGGAACAATGGCATCAATAAAGTTGCTTGATTATTTTGCTCCCAAAGACTAATTTGAAATTCTTTCTTTTTTTCTTTAATTTGATCCCAACACTCCTTGCACGTTCACACGTGCTACGATTGCACGTACAACGATCAGAGGGCTTGAGCGTTGTGAGTGTACATGTAGCCTGGAGACGCACACACGCACACAAATGAGATTGAAAAATTTGACCGATTCGTCAGCGTTTACACACAACGATTGTACAACGAAATGTTTGATTAAAATCGGCACACCCCTTCCAATAGCCTAAGCAATAGTTGCACGGCAAAGTGCACGCAACGAACGAGTCAACGAACAACAGCAAACTAACAAACGACGTCGACGCCACCAGAACAAACTCCACCAGAGGCAACGCGGAACTCCAACGCGCAATTCGAGAGCAAAAACAAAAAAACAACAAGCGCATTGAACGACACGTGCGAATAAAACAACTTTGATTGCAAGTGCCAGTTGTGAGACGTCGTCATATGAAGCCAGTCTTCATTGAATAATACACACGCACACACAACTATTAAATGCCGACTACAACAACTGCACGAACAACACTTGTGCGAACTCAATTTGAATAATCGAAAGCATGCAAATCAATCGCCAACAAAGTAGCGATCGATCAAGTGGTGAGCTTGTCTAATTCGCCCGAGCACGTTCTCGCAGGCTCTCGTGCGCGCTCGTTGGCTCGTGGCCAATGGCACATCGTAGCGTTGGTCACAAACTGAATAAAACAACTAGAACGCTCATTTGAGGACTCTCTTGGTAAAAAACGAACAAATTTTAATCAAAATTTGGTCGTTAGAAAAGTGGATTAATACATACAACAAGAAAATAGTGCTTCACATCAACAGCCATCAATTCCGAGAGCAATCAATTGGAGATCATTCAATTGTCGCCAGGATCCAATGTGTGTGAACAGAAGCGACTTTATTGTTGCTGCAATGAGATTGATTGTGCCGTCATCACTTATTGAGTCAAGTGTTTGTCGTCATTCGATCATTGCAATCGTTGCGATCGTGTAGTTTTTAAGTAAACAAAAGCAAGCCAACATCAAGCAAGAGATAAAGAACAACATTTCACAACCGTAATAAAAATTGCTAAAAGAGAAAGAAGAAGAACAAAATGAAGCCATCAGAACGATTCAAGACTTATAAACATTCATTGGCAACGCCGCAACATCAGCAGCAGCAGCAGCAAAGATTATTGATTGCTCTCGTTATTGTACTATTGCTATCAGTGTATAATCACCAATTTAACAATAAATATTTATTAATTGAAGCCAATCAACGAACTTCGTCAACTTCGACAGGTGAGTGTATACACATGATCATCACTTTCAACTCGTCGTCCGATATTGATTGCGAGCTCCATCGATCGGTTAGTCTGTCTGTCTATTGACCATCTATCTGTGCGTGTGTGCCCTTATTCAAAGTTATCATTCAAATGCGAGTGAGAGAATGTACAAAAGTATAGACCAATGATTCAATTAGAGTCGTTGTTGCGATCATTTTCGAGTTGCTCGAGCAATGACGACGAGCGATAGCCAGACGAAAAAAAAGCGAAAGCAAGTGCAAAAACAAGAACGTGAGAAACAAGAGCATACAAGACGACCATACGACAATAACAAGCTTCGACTTGTGTTTTCCCTACGACAATAGCATCGATATCGACGACAAATTGCATTATGATTGATATAGCAATTAATGGCCAGAGTGTCAGTTTTGTCTCACTGGCATTGTGTTTGACTTTCACCACAGACACATAGACACACGGACACTAAGCACAAGTGTCTGGCTCTCAATGCAGTGCAGCGACAGCGTTAGTGGCGATGGCGATGGCAACGAGCTATCAAGCTCGCTATCTTTATCGCTATAGCTTTATCAACGGCTATGGTTGCTGTTGATCGTGAGCAGTTGTTCGTCGTCGTCGTCGTGGTTGGGCAATCGAAGACGATTCGCTTGGGGGCGTGTGTAGCCCGGTCGAGGCGTCACGCCCATAACTCATCGCTCATCTTTTTCTATGGCCCACTTGCTTTTCGATGCGCTGCTTACAGTGTCATTTCGCTTTCTTCTGCTCGCATGTGATCGAAGCAACCAAAGTGGATAATAACAAGAATGGGGGCTCTTTTTAGTGCATCCCCATTCTTGCATTATGTTATATGCTGTGCACTGTTTGAAGGGCTCGTCGGTTGCAAGGAGTGCACGAGCAAGGTATCAGCTGGAGAAGAATAGCCCAAGATCTTAGCCAGACTCACCGATGTACACACGAGACTTGTATACATCGAGCTATTTTTGGCTATTTTCGGTTAGCTAGCTTAATATTGTGAACCGTTTTGTGGCTGTGGGTGTGTATGCGTCTTGGCGCCACTCATGTACTCACTCACTTCAACCACAAGCCATCAAACCCAACGGACTCGTCGACGACAACAACCTATTGCACAATTGCTCTATTGAATGGTGTGCTGGTTGTCGTTGCTTTATGTTCTGTTCTGTTCTGTTCTGTTCTCGTTTGTTGCTGCAGCTCATATCCATTGCATGTCGACAGCCATCGCCGGTCGACCGGCTGGCCGACGATCGGTGTTGCCGCCGTTGCCAGAAGCGAGCGAGTCACAACAACAATGCTCGCCACACGCATTGAGCGTGCGGAATCATATACGTGCAGGAAGTGGCCCACTTCCGCTGCGTCCCACACTCAAACTCAGTGCTTGAATCTAGCTAGCTTGGTGTAGCTTCGCTACGTACTGACACCGTGTTGCGTCAGTTGCGAGCAATATGTTGAGCATGAGCGTGAGCAAGAGAGCGAGCGTCCAAAACAAAGCTCGTGTGAAATGTCACCGACCCGCGCTAGTAACTCTGCTTGTTGCCGATGTTGTTGTTGGTCCAGTAGAAGCAGCAGCAACAACATTGTCGTCGACGTGGTCGTGGTCGTGCAAATATCACGACTACGAGATAGAGACAGAGAAACTAGTGGTCACTAAGAGCCAACGAACAGCTAGCGCAAGCGGATGTTGCAACTCGAGATCGGTCTCATTCGTCAGGGTGCGTGTTCGTTCATTTGTTCTTTGGCTCTATTCAGTTAGTCAGTTCGTTGGTTAGTCACTGCACAACTACAAACAAATATGCTTTATCAACTACAAATAAATATATTTTCAACAACAACAACAACGCGTGGCAAGCGCCGAAAACAGTGAGCAGCGAAAGCATTAACTACCAGAGTTATTACTAAACTAAAGAGTTGGCTCAAAGTGAGAGCGAGAGAACTAACTTGAGTTGTTTAGTCATTGCACTTGTCGCTACTGCTGTTTCTGATGTTGTGGCCACGTCCATTGCTGTTGCTGTTGCCGCTGATAGCTTTACACAGCAACATAGCACGTGCCGTGACACACATCTCGTGTCGTGTCGTGTCGTGTAATGTCGTGTCGAGTGCACGAGTCAGGCTCAACAATATTTTTTTGTGCTCTGCTTTTTGCGTGCTCGTGCATTCGTGGCGTGCGTGTGGCACAAACTACTTCAACATGTCAAGCGTGCTCGTGATTATGTAATCGCGTCGCACGTACCCTCAACACTTCTCTTCAGCTAACAAACGTATGCTTTTACGACACCTACTCGGGTATGTTTCCCTCTCGACACGTGCACTCTCACGTTGCTTACATTGCTCGGTGTCGTGTGCTTATTGTTGGAGATTCCATTTGGAATCCATATATGTAATGGTAGCAAAATTTTTTCTCCAACGATAACTAGAGCTAGGGAGGTCATATCGCTTTGATTTTTGGTCAAGGGGTGTAGTCTGGGGATCTTAAGAAGTGTATAGTTTTGGGGGGGCCTGAGAGAACCGGAAGTTATTTTAACAGGGGGTTTTATATTTCAAAAATCGTGTTATTACACAAAATCCCCTACAGACCAGGGTAGAGCAATAACAATAAATTTTTTGCCAATTAGATACGTTATTTTTACAAAGAAATACATGTCTTTGCTCATTTTGAGGAGTGAAAAAAATGGCAATAACTAAAGAAACAAAGGCAAAAATACGAAAGTGTGTTACAATTACTCCAAATGGAATCTCCCTTGCGTTGAAAACACTTCAACGCAGTTTTCGTAATTTTTTGCTACCGTTCTCTCTTCGTTCATTCGTTTGTTTTATTATTATTTATTCTTTTCTTCACTGTGACTCTGAATCAAAGATGCTTGGCCGACCAAACGGACATGACCGACGAACTAGACCGCTCTACAGGCTGCGTGCTCTAGTTCTCGGTCATACAAAACACACACACACTCACAAAACTTTCCAACACACGAGCTCACTTAGCGAACGCGTTGTAGTACGCGCGTGTATGTGTGTCGCCAATGAAGTAGCTCATATGTCATCATCATTCTCTTTGTCTTTGTCATTTAGGAGTGCACACTTGAATTCATTATCACTGTTATTCTTAATTTCACCGCTTAATGTTTGTAACTGCTCACTAAGTTTGAGACTAATAATTTGTGGGCGTGCCCAAACGAAATAATCTTGGTGCTCGTGAGAATCGAACTCTTTGGTTTCTCTTCTTTATTCTTATAAATAACTTTTTCTAGTTTAAGGCTTCTCTTCAAATAGTTTTACCAGCTAACACTACAACAAAGCATTACTAATTAAGTTGCGAACATCGCTCCAGCAACTTACTAACTAAGCAAGCAGCCAGCCAGCCAGCCAATATTGAGAACCAATACTTTGTTTGCGGAACTACGTAAGTGTGGTATCGCTAAAACCGCGAAGCTATCATAGCACAAGCAAACGAGCTAGCGATCAAAACAGAGGCACTTTCAGCATTTGGTTTCATTCACTTATTTTATATTCAACTACCGATATTCTTGAATTATCGTTGCACGTTTTTGTTCAACGATGATTCAAGACAATATTAACAAGCAAAAGTTAACTCACATCGATGATGTTGTGCAATGTAGAACACATGCCATCATTGTTACACGCAATGAGATCGCTTGAACAAAGCTCAGCGAGAAAGCTTAGCGTGTCATTCACTCTCTCACTCAATGCTTTTGTGATTGTTGATTGTTACAAGTACTGTGTGTGCCCGAGTAACAACAAAGCCACTTAATTGGCAACACACAATCACCATCCAAAGTGATTGTCTGTTCAAGCAGCTTCCAAAACATGGCATTTCACCATGTCATCGGTGTTTAAGTTGCATTTTTGCAAAAAACGACCAAGGTTTAGCAATGCAAAGATAGAAAAAAAAACTCCGAAAAATTGTCGAAATTTGTGTCTCTAGCTGGGCACACAAATAATCTTTCAGTTGAGCGAGGAACAATTGTTTGCTGTCCTTCCTCATTGGAGATAAATGAGAGCGCCCCTGAGAAGAGAGAGAGAGAGAGAGAGAGAGAGTGTGTGTGTGTGTGTGTGTGTGTGTGTGTGTGTGTGTGTGTGTGTGTGTG
>JAIFTH010000703.1:0-18436 GCA_019968535.1 Fragariocoptes setiger | reverse complement strand
TTTCGAGTTATTGCTCTTGTACTAAAAGCCTGTATAAAAGCAAATTACCTCTTAAAAAAAGTGGCAGTTGTGCTGCAGTTGACGATAAGTTTTTTTCGCAGTATTACTTTATTTGAACCAGCCCACACATATGAGATAAAAAATAAGTGTGAGTAAAAGACACAATGGAATGGTAGAATCATTTCTTGTCTAATATAAGTTAAAACTTGATTCAGGAGATTTTCAAGTTCGTCAGATTAGTGAAATAAGACTTGCGCTCGCCCAGCGAACGCACCTAGCCCGTCCCCTATGTCCCAGTAAAAATGATATGCTCGCCATAGAAGTCAACGGGAGCTCGAAAATGCACTGCCCAAAGGCACAGTCATATGTGCTTCTTTTATTTTTTTTTTTTTTGCGTCTAAGTCTTTGGCACCCTTTACATGTGTGGGAATCGTTTGTTTTTCGAGACGATTTATAGCAAAATGTTCTTACTTATCGGTATTCGTCTTTATTACGCTAGCTGCCGGATAATAAGCTAATATGAAGGAGACATCCGTATCGACTGGTCCCAGGATGGTTCACAGAAACAGCAGCGTATGAGCACACAAATTTGAGATCTAGATAAATTCAATAAGCTCACTCGTTGCATCGGCTCGTTTAGTTGATGAGAACTTCAAGCTCAATGAGACGCGAAATCGTATCTGGAGGCATCCTGTATTGAATCATTCCTGAAAATGTAATAAGAGCTCTGGCCTTCTGTTGTATGTCTCGACATTGTTGCTCACGATTCTGTGTGTCACTTGCCGACATGCGTGCACTTGTAGCGGCCGTAGCTTTGGCCTGCTTGTACATTGCATGTAAGATGTTCATCGTAGCCAACAAAATCTCAGCAATGTTGCGCCGAATTTCAGCCGGGTGTTTGGAAAACTCACGTGCCTTCAGCTCAACCTCACCAGTAATGAATGGCAACAGATTCAATTTTTGTATTGTATCAAGAGCCTCGTTATCTTGACCATTATGATAGTAATTGAAGAATGTCATCAAGTCTAATAAGAGGTAAAAAGTTCCGGCGGTATCACGTGGAGCGTTGATGTTGGGTTCACAGTAACGATCGGCAATCTTCATAGCAATTATCTCCAAGCGATCTCGCGACGAGCCGGCAACTTTTCGCTCGGTGACAACTTCACTTAGTAATTTACTCAATATAGACATAACTTTTCCGTGCCTGGAGGCCAAATCGTAAAGTTTCACTGCGTCTTCGTAGTCACCGCTATTTTCACAATCTTCAGCGACACGTGTGGCAATCTCATCTACGTCCTGATGGAAACGATCTATGACTCCACCAACGCGACCGAAATCACTCATATATCCTAGTAAGTTGTCGAAATCTTTCGTTTCGCGCACAAGTTCAGATACATTCGTCACGAACAAGTTTTCGTGGCCAGGTGAAGGGCAATCTCTCAAGAGGTAAAAGTAATACATGGCTTCAACTGGATTAGACTTGGCGAACTTTTTCGTATATCTTGTGATTAAGTTGACAAAATTCAGGCTTGTGGTGAAGCCAGCACTTGAAGCGTCTCCAGCTGAATCGGCCGGGTTGTCTACAGGCACTTTGGACAGCAGTGGTTTGTTTTTGTACTCTTCTGGCTTCTTCAATAAGCCTGATTCGCTGAGTGCTATTGCAACATGTACTGCATGACAACGAAATCTTTGCGATCGGAACAAATATTCAACTGCCATTTCGAATTGACCCGTTAGAAGCAATGTCTTGAAATGAGCCAGATGATTTTCTTGGACAGCCTCAGTCGACTCATCTCCAACTTGAAAATTTATGTTACGGCGCAAATTAGCACAACCATCATCGCTCGCTACTATAATATTAGAAACTGTTTCCCACATATCCAAGATGCTTGTCTCGATGAGTTCTTTGCGTATATTTGAGATGAATGATTCGACAATACCTGGACGAAAGCCGGACGAAACCACTCGATCCACATAAGTCATCACACACTTGGCATAAATGATCTCAACGAAGTCCATATTCGATTTAGCTGGTCTTGGGTCAATAGAATTTTGTATAGAGCGTTCGATGTAAGGCGATTGAGGCTGCCCGAGCGAGCGGCCAATCAAAGTTGAATTAATGCTTGAAGCATCCTGGAATGATGACGTTCCCAGAGACTTGAATGGCAAAGATGCACCTTGATTTCTACCATAGCTAGCAAGGTTGGTGAAGGACGTTTGCATGGGAGTGGATAGCACCGAGTGTGATGAGGTTTGCGCATCGAAGCTAGACTCAAGCTCATAGGGGTCTTGATCATTCTCGACCATAGCGTTGAGTATGGCTACCTTTTCTTGTTCCCATTCAAGTTCAATTGAATGCCAGAGTTGCTTATCTACTTCTTCACGGCTGCGGGTCTTGATTTCATCTATGAGCTGTAAGATTGCATTTTCACGTTCGTTTTTCAAAAATCCTTGAATATCGGTTTCTCGTATTATCGGTGCATTGAGGTGGGTAGAAGCGGATAGTTTGAGGCCGCGAGATATAATAGAGTCGAGATTGCGCGAAACTTTAGGCAAATCATAACCTTTACTACCGAGTAACACGGACGCGCGTACTTCGGTCAATTCGCGGGAAGTGTTCGAGCTGGACATTCGGTTCAACAGTTGAGAGCTGGCCTCAAGCAAATGAGGAAGATTTCGCCGCAAACGCGGCATTTCGGGGTCATTGTTGACTTCTGCCGATAGTTTTTGTGCCTGGTAGAGCAAATCTTCGAACCCGGTTGTCATGTTTTGATGCTTTCTATGTCTCGAATATGATGTCAGATTCGAATGCTCTTCAAAAAGACAACAAACAGCACAATTTGTCGAAATAAATTCAACATCCAACTTTCTTGACACACTCCTGACGCCACGCGAAAATGCGCTGACTGCGCTTGCGCTAACAATCGGCACCGATTCGAATGCGATTCGCCCGAAAGCAAGCAATCTCAATAGAACATGCTGCATTTGTGTTCACAACACCAACAAATGTCATGGGATGAATCATGGATTGTCATTTATCTTCGACAATAGTTTTTTATACAAATTCAATGCACTAAAAGACAAAGGAAACACTTCATCCAATGAGTAATCAACAGCAGGCGATGTCATCGAACGCTGAGTCAGTGTTTCGAGAGGCAGTCAAATATGTTTTAAGTGATTGGCCTTCGTTAAATTTAGCCATCGACAATGGAATGGGCGGCGAAAGTGCGCACGATAAACGTTCCTGGATGTGCCGTGTCGTGGCCGATGCACTAATCAAGGACAGATATCTTGACCTCGTGGATTACATCAGCCAAATCGTCGACAACGAGTTTGACACAGTCCTCGAAGACGGCAGTGTGGAGTATAATGCCATTTGGATCATGAGATTTTTGCGCGACTGCAGTCAAGGAAAAGAACAGGATGTGATGGATGCCATAACACGGGCATCTCTATCGAAATTGACCGTGCAACAAGAGGCAAAATTAGGCCCTCGTCCAGTGGAAGTGCACTCTGGAGATTCGACGTCCAGCTCTGACGATGGAGATGAATCGTGAGGTCACATTGTTAAAGTCTCAACTGTTAAGAAAGAGAAAAGTATATGATTCGAAAGCGACATGTAAATAAATTTTTGTTATTTATTGACACACCATGACGCCACTTCCCCAAGGAGAAAGCCATGTCGTTGACAGGATTCACTTGTGGAGGTAGGGTCAGATATCGTGCTACATAGCAATTGATGATTTAGATGATGCCTATCTTGTTGGCCACATCGAGAGCATCGTAATCGGGTGCTAGTCTGACATATGCTTTCTTCTGTCCATCAGGTCGTATAAGCGTGTTGACGGAGTTAACACCGATCTGGTACAATTTCTTGACGGCTTGCTCTATTTGTGGCTTGTTGGATTTGACGTCTACAATGAAAACGAGAGTGTTGTTGTCTTCGATCTTTTTCATGGCCGATTCAGTTGTCAACGGATGCTTGATAACAGAGAATTGGTCTAGGCGAGGGCGATCGGGAACAGACTTGCGCGGATACTTGGGCCTGCGAGGCAAGATTTTCGTGTGTGGTCGTCGGAACGAGGCCGATGTGCGTACCTTGCGTGTTCTTGTCTGCCATTTACCTTTTTCAACTTTTGATTTGGCTGCTTGAGCCTTTTTAGCGGCGGCGGCAACCTTAAGTGAGCCAGCTTTTAGTTCTTTTTTACTAAGCCTGGACTTAGCTACAGCCTTTTTTACAGGTGCTTTTTTTGCAGGCACCTTTTTGGTTGCCACAACCTTAGGGGCCGCTTTGGCTTTGGGCTTGGGAGCATCCTTGGCTTTTGCCTCCTTTTCTTTGGCCGGCATCTTGACAGTTTGGTTCGCTACTCTCTTGATTAATCGAGGAATTCGATACCTAGGGTGAGATAAACCGTTAGGCGGGCGTGATCAAACCAATAAAAGAATTTGGTGAACAATGTTATTGATTCCGGCACATCAGTCGGTCAATCATTGCATATGTGCCTGGATATGCACATGCCGGTAACGCATTCGTCGCACACACATACACTATCGTATAACATTCGCTCGCTTCTTCCGCCAGCGCTGGTGACTGCGCACGCGCTTGAGTGTAATTTGTCAGAGCGGTCTATTCAAAGTTCGAAATTTGCATCACAACTTGTGATTCACAACGAAGTTATTGGAGAACTTCATTTATTCAGAACTGAATTTATCAATCAGATCTCATCATTCAATACATTTATTTATTTTGAGAAAAGCTCTAGAATAAATTAATTTGTATATGACATAATGATAGCTAGAAACACTAACATTGAGTTAATGATGACATAATTAAAGATCAAACAAACCGACCGAATTTGTCATTCTTGGGTCCGTGTTTTATGTGTGAGTGTTTTAGTGTGTGTTTTGGTAGTGTAATTAGTATTTCCACGAGCTCCATAGAACGCTGGTGGGGGCCATCGGGTGGGCATTTCGTCGAGCGGCATTCTTTCGTGTGCCAGCTCTAACGATGTGGAATCTTGTGACGAATTAGAATCCAGTGTAACCTGATCGCTTGGATGTGCTGCTATGTTGTGATGGTCGTCAAGTTTCGACGACGATGGTCCTCCTGACCGATGTCTGCGAAGTGTGTTGTCTTTATTGATGCTGAGCACTTGATCGTTGATAACAAACAAATGTCGGTCTTGGAACTCATCGGGTGGCTCTAATGGTGCGGTAAGTGTCTGGGACTGAAGTTTCGTATCAAGAAATTTCGTCGTCGTCGATCGTTGTTTTGTGGCTTCGTTTTCAGATGCAGGCGGCACAATTTTAACTATTCCTGGCAATTCAAAATCTCTTTGTTGCTCATGCTCTGTTGGAGTGGCAGTCATAAACCGAACGCGCGGTTTATTGGTGTTGGTATTCATTCGTTGTTGTTGTTGAAACTTCTGTCGATGTTTAGTAAATTGTAACTGTTTGTTGGCACGATTTACATAATACCAACATTGCAACAAAGACACCAGTGCCATTATCGCGCCCAAAATCGAATTGACACGTAAAAAAGAGCGTACTGTGTACAATTGTGCATCGTTAGTGTCTAACGATGATGTCAAAGACGACGCAATCAATTGATCCATTGGTGCATTGAAGTGAGCCTGTTGCGTGTGCGCGTAATGGTTTGCTTGCTTGCGCGCCACTTGTTCGTGTTGTGATCGCTCGAAATGGCTCATCAGAGTGGGGCCCGCGAACTTGAGCCATGCTTCATACATTAGCGCACTCAGCACGCGACCAATGCCAAAAAACGCAACATCCAATAAAATAAGTTGCAATTGCCTTTGTTTGTTAGCGATTGTGCTACTCTGTGTGTTACTTTGTGTCATGTGATCATTATAATAATGGTAATCGTAATCGATATTTTGATTCAACCGATTTGCACCAGCTGAGGTGATGCCATCTGATCGATGTGAGCCATTGCCAGCTGTGACAGATGCCATCAGCAGTAGCCAAGCTAGTGGGAATTCGAGCGCCTCAATCAGTTGAAACATGGCCACAGTTGGCCAGGGGCCGCCGGGCGCGGTATCGCGCGCCAAATACGAGTAGCCAGCACAACGAATGGCGCCCACACACCAGACAAGTGTTGCTAGCGTCCACCAGCGGCGAGCGTGTAACACCAGACACCGGTTGGATCGAGCAACACCAGTTCGTTGGCTCGATCCAATCGGCAATAGCCACGCAGCGAGCGCGCACCAGCCGAGATGGCCTATGGCCAGCGCCAGACAGTTACGCCCAAACGGACCATCAACGATAGACGACCAAAAATCGTATTGGACATTTCTTTTATTTATCGTCGTCGACGCGTCGTTGTTCATAGTCCAATCGGTGGGGGTGGTGGCGCCGCTGCGTGTCAGGGAGCTGTTGCGCACACGTGCGACAAGTGTGTGCCGCACGTGCAATTGAGCGCCCCACATGATGGCCAAAAATAATGTGACCGCCAAGCGAGCTCTATCGATGTTGCTTGCTGAACACTGCTGTACATTCTCAGCAGTGATCTTCCTCTTGAAGACTCGTTGATCTTGTGCTGTACTTTGATATTCGTAGTCATGGTGCTTGTCTGTGCGTGCGTTTATCATGCAATCACGCAACCAATCGATCACGGCCATCGGTATGCAGAGTAGCGCAAAGGTGAGTACATTCAAGGCCAAATATTGCGCTGACGCCGTTGTTGCTAATTCCACGGACAGCGCCGACTGTAACCAAGAGGGTAGTTCGTTGGCCGCTGGTGCGGTCGCCCAATTGCTAAGCAAACCTATTGTCAATGGTGTGCCGACCAGTGCAATCAAGAAGGTGTGCGTGCTCGGCCATCTCATATGGCGCAGCTCGCGGCGGCCCCACACCAGCAACAGCAATACGTTCGACGAGGAGCGAGGTTGTGGCACGTCGAACGTGAGCCAAGCCATTAGTAGCAAGGAATCGGCGCCGGCACGCAACCAGGTATACGTTTGCACCTGTCTAGCGGCCATTGCAACGTTGCCAACCGTCTGATTGCCGGCCGACAGTATGACACACGGCGCCAGGGCAACGTAACGCACCTTCCACGGTGCACTTGCTGATGTCGTATGCACGCCGGTGGTGTCGAGGCCGCTGTCATCGCCGGGCAGCACAATTTCGTGCAATATGTTGACGCGACATTGAACACGGCAGGTGTCATATTCTCTGCTGACATTAACGTTGGTATACGGTGGCTGCTGCTGTTGCTGTCTCTCATTGTTAGCTGATACCTGTTGTTCGTGAGCACCGGCAAAGGAGCTAGTGACCGCCAAAGTGCACTTGATCTCACTGAACGGTTGCTCGTCAATCACAAGCGGCGCTGTAGCTCGAAAGGCACACCAACTATTTGTGGTGGTTGCTTGTACTGCTGATTCCACTTGTGGTTGTTCATGAGAACTGGCACCGGTTGATTGGCCCCACGGTTGATTTGGGCCGCTCGTGTGCTCATGAGTGTGAGCTGGTGCTGACATCACTGCTGCCTGACTTGTCCTCACTGATGGCCATACGGACGCCGGCCAACGGCCAAAGTGAGAATCAAACTCAACAGCCGGCCACCAAGCGAGCTCATTGGCGGCAGCAGCAGCAGTATCGTCTACCTGTGCTCGGCTTTCATGATGTGAGTTGAAGGCCAGGTTGAAGCCAGGATCGAGTGGTGAGTCCATCTGAGGCCGGGAAGTTTCGCCTGTCGACATTTGATGCTGCTGTAGTTGCTGTTGCTGTTGCCGTTGACGCTGGCGTTGTAGCTTGTGCAAATAGGCATTGAGTTGGGCGTCGGTGGCACCTGTCGCGGCGGCGGGCGACGTGTGTGACACACCAAACATTGAGTGCCACGATTCGCGAAAACAACGACTGCTGGCGCTTGCACTGCCGCCCACCACACAAATATCCATCAAGGCCTTTGGCGTCGCCATTGTTGGCTGACTGTTGCTGCCTACCGATTGACTGTTGATTGAGGTCTCCATTGATTGTTGCTGCTGATTGCTGCGTTGTCTATTGCGTCGTTTACGATTCGGCGTCACATTGGCAGTGCGATTGGCAGTTCGTTGTTTCGACTTTGAGCTCGATGTTGACATCGTTGGCAGTGACTTTAATATTTGACGCTTTACACGCAACGACGACGACGACGATAAGGTGCGCGATGTGTGAAGTGCTGCTGCTGCCGCTGCCATCGCTGACAACGACTCTCCCTGTGCACGTCCTGTGCCAGTGGGCGTTGCATACGGCGGCCTCAATAATGGCAAGGCCAATGGGCGACAAACATTGCGACATTGTGACAACAAAAACTTGGTCCTTTTACGTTCATTAGCTAATTGGCGTGCATTCAACGCTTCGGGTTCGCGCATCCGCGCGCACCTGTTCCGTTCTGCTGCCGCTGCTGACGGTGACTCCGTTGTCGTTGACGAAGACGACGACCACGTATCGAGTGCCTCACCAGGAGATGCTGGGCACCGTTCAATCAACACTGAACTGTCGAGACAATCAAAGAAGGCGACCGGTTGGCGTCGACTTAACGTGACAGGCGCTACGAGCGCACACAAGCTCGCATAAGCGATACACGCGCCCACTAAGCTGAACACGTGCAACCAACGCGGTAGCAGAGATCGATGAGCTGTGTCGCGACTGCTGCTGTGACCGATCAATTTTTTGATCGATATTGACACTGCCAATACGCTGACTGGTACGACCAGTGTCACCACCGACACTAAGGTGTCGCAACGAGCCATTTGTTGCGCACCGGCAGCGCCCAACACGGTCGTCAGGTGTGCGTCGAGTGCTGACACCAGACATGCGGCGCCTGCTGCGAAGCACGCCACTCGCCACACATCCAAGTTGGTCTGATTTGACAGCAATCGATTCACATTATTTCGATCAACATTTTGATGTTGATTTCCCAGCGACATTGTGATTCGTTTTTTCTTTATTTCTATCGCTTGCTTTTCTTATGGTCATTAATCTGTTGATAATTTCTTGCTGTTGTTGCTGTTGATTTTGCTTGCGACACATCTTTAATACACATTTGATCTTATAACATTTTAGCTCATTGTTTTGCTTGCTTCTCGGCTTCCTCTTTCTTTATCAGAAATTGAATTCATCCGAATAATCTCAATTACCTCGTCGAGCTTGATCTTGCGCTGATTCTGTCTTCACACAATGTTATTGTAACTCGAATGGAACTTAAACTAATTTGATTTTTTTTCCTAAATTGGCCAATAAAATCTTGATAATAACTAACTGTCGCATTTGTGGCTGTGAAATAATTCCACTAAATCAAAGACAAGTGTTTTGTGCCGCCTCATGAGCGGCCGGCCGATGTTTTTCTCATGAACGAATGAATTCGCTCAACGACAGGTGCACCACAGACAGAAACGAAACAAAACGAAATGGAGCACACAAGAATTCGGCTAGTACAAAGCGTCAATGCACTAGAACTTATTTTATCCTCTACTGCTTTCATTCATCGCCGAATGGCTCGAGATCGGCGCGAGTTGCCAGTGGTTCTGAAAGTTCACCTGCTCTTAGCTTGGCGCGGCCGGCCATCGTTTTCTCTATTTTGCTTATTATTATTATTCTTAATGCTTGACGATGTATAGAAAGAATCATCCCTCGATCGAAGCATCGATCGTCGAACGAATTGAATGTTGCAGCTCAACATTAACTGCAACATTAACTTGCTGATTGATTGTTTATCAAGCCACGCCCGTTGACGTTACGTATTCTCAATTTGATGTTTACATTTATAGTAGATAGGAATTGAGTCGAAGATGATGTTCATTTCAATTTGGTTGTTAGTACTTTTGTCTCGTCTTTTTGTTGTAGCTATTGTTTGCCTTGCTACATGAGTAACAAACAAAATATTGATAGCTAAAGTGCTTGTGTGTTTGATCAAGCAAGCGAAGAGTTCAAGATCACACAATGCCTTAATAAATGACCCTTAAAATAGTCCACTATTGATGTAAGCATAGCTGAACATTGCTTCTAATTGTGTACGATAAAATATTAACACTAACAATGGCGCACACAACACACTACGGCACAACTGATCAGAGCGGAGACATTGTCGTGACACTGTCATTCGCCCATTGCAGAGGCAAGAGTAACCACAGTGAATTATATCGTCATAGACATACTTTAGCATTGCTGTAGCCCATTTGTGAACGGCATTGTATAACAGTTTTTCAGCGCTATTTTCTTTCTTCACTTTTGCTGTTTGTCCTCTCTCTCTCCCTAAACATCGATTCGCACACAACAATTATCAGTTATCGATTGATTGTCATGCATGCCAAATCGTGCTGCCCACTGTCGCTCACGTTATTCTTCCAGCTTAATATTAGGCGTGAGTATATTCTAAATATATAATAAATGAAGCATCGATTCGAGCGTTGTTAACAAGATCACTCGAGATCAAACTCTGCCGATTCTCTCTGCACTACAAAATCCAACATTTAACTATTGTTCAGTGTTTAAAGGTTCACTAAAGACACGCAGGCTCTATGCTCGATGTTCCTCTGTGGGCTGTTGTACTTCATATTTCAAGCTATTTTCGCCTTCTTCTTTCTCGCTTTGCCACTGGGAGCAACATGAACACTTGCTTGAGAAAACACAGTGTCGATTAATGCTCACTAAATTGTGCACTTCGTTGCAAATAGCTCGGCTTAGCCATAGGCACTGCAATGCGTACAGCGGTGAGTTGCGTCGCGCGAACGTTAATCGAACCAAAACGGTGTGCACAATACAAAATTTGCACCTGCCTTTTGCCAATGATTCCTCTGTTGCGTGTGCGTGTGTTGATGTGTGCTCCAAAAGAGATGCGTTATAACGACTTTCTCAAGAAGACAGCAATAGAAAAGCCCTGCTTCCACTTCGACTCACTCGAACAGTTCACGCATTCATAACAACAACGTTTAGTGTCGAAATCTCAGCCCTTCAGATATCATTTCAGGAACACTTGAGGCAGACCAATCTCAGCATTGGAAGGTCTCATGCCGAGGCTCGAATTCTTGACTTATTCGAATGTCTCAAGGTTGAGATGCAAGGTGATTCTTGTTTGCGAATTTTGAATGAGTAGATGATTGAGACGTTAGTGCTTGCTAATCAATGATGAATCAAATATCCGCTCATTAGTTCATTTGATATACACTATGCAATAACGATGAAGAAGAGCAGAGTTGAGATCGTTGCAACAGTCGCAACAAGTTGACTAAGTAACCAAAAAATGATTGCACGCGATATCGCTCGTTCATATTGCAGCCGAATATTTACCAGTCCATGGGCAGCATTCTGCAATGGAATCGGCTTTTGAGTTTTGTCAAATGATTCGTCACTTAGAGATCCACTCTTTCGATGCTTACAGCTGAGTAGATATTCTATTTTTATCATCTTAACCGATGAGTTGATGTTACATTTATCAGTTGAGCTAACAAATTCCTGCCTTCGAATTGGTGCTCAACATTTGAGTAAACATCATAAGATTGAAGGAGAGATAATTGATGTCATCATATGATTGCTATTGAACGAATATTTCTCATCACACACACACAACATAATCATTGATCTGACCCAAAAGGCACAAAAAACGACAAAAATGAATAAACTATCAATATTCTTCGTTGCGATAGCTGTTGGTGGATTCCTGGCCACTGGTGAGGTGTTTAGAGACGAATCACACACAAGTCGAAATCATCAAAAATATCGACAACATAAATCGGAATGTGGATGGAAAATTGTTGATGTATGGACTCGGGAATCTGGAATATTTTGTTTCTAACCCAGATACAAGTGAATTTACTATGCAGGAGTTCAAAACAAGAAATGTACTTTCTAGATTGGGACATTTGCTCGAGGATAGATAATTATGACGACAAGATCAAATTGGAGGCAGTGAGGACCATCCAGAGCATCCCCCGCCAGCATTATAACTATGTGTTCGAATCAAATATGTCTGAATTATTGTTCAAACAATTGCACAACAATTCTACCAACCTTGAAACTAAGGGACACATTCTATTTGTTCTCGAGGGTAGGCGTAGAAGCTCGTGACACTTTGATACGATTGGGCATCATTGAAATGGTCACTGAATTAGTTGATAAGCAAAAAGATTCCTACATTATGTGTGCAACGGCCACTCTCATCAGAGACATACTCTACATTGAAGACTTGAATTCAAGGGTAGCACACTCATTGGTTCCAGTATTGAAAGAATTGTTTGGATTACGTGAGAAAATGGGGTACGAATTACAGATTCGTGAGTGTATAGAGGCGGTCAAGAATTTGATTAATCAACGTTTTATGGCTGAGTTCTATGACGAAGAGTTGGTAGAACAATTAAAAGTACTTGCCCGTAATGCAGTTTTTGGTGAAAAATCATCAGAAGTGTTAGCAGAAATAGCTCAACATTTGTCAGATGGTCCTATCAAGAAAGAGTTGTTGGAATTCCGGCCAGATGCTCATAAAAAGCGTTCTTGGTTGTCAAGACTGTTGAACGACATGTTCTTCAACCATTTCAAGCTGCATCTGGTTGATTGATTGTACAAACAATCATGTCAATCGAAACTGCAAGTTGTCACTGAAATTGCGATTGACAACGTGTGTGCAAGTCATTAAAGTGAAACTCATCAGAGATGATTTGTAACGTTGACTCGATCAACTTTAATTATTGTACATCATGTTATTAGCGTTCTGTCTGAAAAACCAAATAAAGTTACAGTTCAAAAATCAGAGTTCATGAGTGAACATCAATTTAGAACATGGTAGCAGAGAGTTACAACGAGCATCTTTTCAGTCTAACAACTTAGATTGCTCACAAGAAAAGAAGTAATGTCTAATCAAGTGATGCCAATGGCATCAACATCGACCGAAGTAAGAGCCGAATATAAGCTCCACGTTCTGGACAAATCAAATTACATGATCTGGAGGCGTCAAACGATCAATGTATTGGAAGCGAAAAACTTGCTGAATGTAGTGCTAAGCCCGGCTCCACAAGAAAGTGGTCAAGAAAAGCAGGCACGTGCGCTACTGACGTCAGCGTTGGACGTTGACAATCAGATGATCGTGCTAGACTGTGTAACCGCAGATCAGATTTGGAAGAGATTAGAATCAACTTACGAAAATAAGACCGTCTTTGAGACAGATAACCTGTTGGGACGGTTTTCAATTACAAGATAAAATCGATCGATACTTTTCAAGCAATTGGTGAGATGCAAAGTCTGGCAGCCAAAACCAAGCTATTAGGTGAACCGGTGTCAGATAAAGCACTTACGGTGGCAATAACAAATGCTTTACCCAGACCAATGTTCGACAATTTCCTTTAAATATGGTGCAGCAAATGTCAGGCAGACCGAACACTGAATAATTTAGTGGCGGCAGTCATGACCAAGGCTAGCACCATGAACAATGATGAGTCTACCGCCCTGTTGTGTGTCAAGACAAGAGCAAGCTGTTTGACAAGAAGGGTAAAGGGAGCACGAATAAACAGATCAAGGAAAGGAAACTGCAATAAGTGGAAGAAACCTGGACAATGGGCACGAGAATGTAGAAGTCAACAAGTGAATCAAAGCGAAGGTGACTCAAATAACGAAGAACCAAAAACATTTCATTCATGGCAGTTAACGAAATACTGCAAAGCAGTGTTTGGATTGCCGACAGTGGGTGCTCAATGCATATGAGCTCAAGACGCGAGTGGCTGATCAACTATGAAAAATTCAATACAGAAATCGAGATCACACTCGGCGACAATAGCATAATCAAGGCAGAAGGAATGGGCACAGTGATAACCAACGTTGGCGAAATCAATGATGTGCATTTTGTGCGAATATTGCAAATCTGTCCACGATACATTCGATTACTAAGAAAGGATTCGAAGCAAGATACAGCAATCAAGGAATTGTCATCCTTAAAAATGGACAAGTTGTCATGGAAGGAACAAAAGATCGCGGTGTGTATGTTTTGAATTTCCAAGTAAAACAACCTCCAGCTGGTGCACTGGTTGCTGCCACGATCGATCAATGGCATGAACGTTTCGTACACGCGTCCAAGAACACGATTCGAAAAATGGCGAAGACTGGAGCTGTATCAGGTATAGATATAGTTACCAAGAATCCGAGTACAGACCGATGTGAGGATTGTGCTGTCGGAAAATGTCGTCGAACGAATCATCGCATCAGAACAACGAAAAGAGTTACAAAACCTGGGACCTCGTTACATCTAGACACCATTGGCAAGATAACACCAGAAAGTCTGCGGGGTTCTAAGTATATTTTGCTGTGCAAAGATGAAGCAACGGCATACCGTCACGTTGAGTTCGTGACGTCAAGAGATGAAATACCCTTCAGAGTAATGCAGATCATTTCAAAGTGCGAAATCGAAACTGGAACAAAGGCCTTACGTGTCGTCACCGATAACGGGACCGAGTATGTTAATGAGCGGCTTGAGAAGTTTCTCAAGGAACGCGGAATTGTTCACACGTTATCAACAGCATACACTCCACAGCAGAATGGTTTTGTGGAGCGAGACGTGCAAAACATCATAAATGCATCACGAACGTTATTGCTTAAATCATGGTTGCCCAACAAACTATGGGCTGAAGCAGTTAACACCGCGGTGTACGGCTTGAATCGCGTAATTAACGCGAGCAGCGTTGAACATACGCCGTATGCCTTATGGTTAGGTAAAATACCGAGTGCGAAAAATCTCAGAGTTTTCGGTCAAGAAGCTGTTATTCTAAAACCGAAAACGCAAGTTCATGGAAAATGGGATGACAAAGGCACAAGGGTCATTTTTGTTGGATACACTGATATCTTCAACACATATCGCTTCTACGATAAGGACATGAATAGTGTGGTCATTAGCTGTGATGTCACATTCATGAATGACAAGCCAAAGGGCTTGATTGAACCACAGCAAAACGAAAGTATCGACGAAACGGTAATTGTAATCGATCACAGTGACGAAGAAATAATGAGTTCGTCTGACACGACACTTGTATCTCTAGACACAGGAAGCGATGAGGAAAAATTCGAATCAGCAGCAAGCACGCCTCTCAAATTGGAAAAAATTTGTGATGCAGATCGATTGATTGGCAAGTCACTGACTATGTTGAGTGAATTTGGACCTGAACTGCCAAAACACATGAGCTCCTTAATCAACTCAGCTATCTCGACAGAGAATATTCTTGATCAGAAACTGCGAACTCGTAAACATCAAGTGCATTCACACCAAGCTAAATTGGCGACAATTGAGGAGGCTGTCGAGCCATGCACTTTTAAGGAAGCTGTTCAAGGGCCGGACAGAGACAAATGGCTCAATGCAATGCGAGAAGAGCTGGATTCTCTCAAGGCCAACGATGTATGGGACCTAGTAGATAGGCCGACTGATGGAAATATCGTCAGTAATCGTTGGGTCTTGAAAATCAAGAAGCATCCTGACGGCACAATTGACAGGTACAAAGCGAGACTTGTGGCCCGCGGATTTAGTCAGGTGTACGGCTTGGACTACACGGAGACCTTTGCTCCTGTTGCGAGCATGGCCTCTATTAGATTGCTGTTCGCATTAGCAGCTAAAGAGAACCTTGAGCGCAGTTCGATATTAAAACTGCGTTCCTCTATGGCACGCTGGATGAGGAGATATTAATGGTACAACCCATGGGCTTTGTAGAACAAGATGGCAAAGTGTGCAGACTCAAGCGGAGCCTGTACGGGCTCAAGCAAAGCCCTCGCCAATAGAACCGCAAGTTCAGTGATTTCCTCCAGAGTCTCGGCCTGATCACGTCTAAAAACGACTGTTGCATCTATTATAGCACCGAACCGCTACTAATTGTGGCGATATATGTTGATGACGGGCTGGTGCTCGCTCGACGCAAGGATGAGATCACATGTGTGATCGAACAACTTGCAAGTCGCTTTGCGATCCATTCAGTCCAACTGTCAAGCTACTTAGGCTTTCAGGTAGAAAGAGGTAAAGATACCTTCTTGTTACATCAGCAAGGTTACAACAACAAAATAATTCGTCGCTTCAATATGGAATCAAACAGTGGTGCATCGCCAGTCGCAGTGTCAACTAATACCACGAACATCACTCCCCTAGCGCTAGACATACCATATCGAGAAATAATTAGTTGGTAGTCTGATGTACGCCGCTGTCATTTCGCGCCCAGACATAATGTATGCCGTGAGCCGAATAAGTCGGAGCGTAGTCAATCCAACCGTAGCCGACTGGCAGGCGGCTAAGCGTATACTTCGATATCTCAAGGGAACTTCTAACTATGGGATTGAATATCAGCTCGGTGATGGTCAAGACATGGTCGCATATTGCGACGCAGACTTCTCTGGAGACGAGAAGACTTCAAGGTCTACAACTGGTATGATTATTTTTTACGCCGGAGGCCCGATTCAGTGGAAGTCGCAGCGCCAAAGCCTTGTGACTTTATCATCGACCGAAGCAGAGTTCGTCAGCGTCTGCGCGACAACAAAAGAAGTTGTCTGGATACGCAAATTGGCTAAAGAACTCGGCATTGTGAAAGACAGACCGACTAAAGTCTATTGCGACAATCAGAGCGCGATTGTAATATCCAATGACGAGAAAAAGATGCAGCGTACAAGGCATCTACGAGCACAATTAGAGTATCCTAGAGAACAGATTCAAGATGGCGAAATCGAACTTCAACATGTCAGCGCAGAACATCAACTGGCCGATGTGCTCACGAAACCGTACACTTCACCTAAATTTCTGCAGTATCAACACAAGTTGGTGAAACCTACGACACTGACCAAGCTTGTTGCGATGACGATGATGACTATTGTAATCTGCACAATGAGCGCAGCAGGATTTGAACGTGCGACACCGATACTTTATGTACCAACAGATAATTATGTGGATGGTGGTGTAGTACAATATTTCGTAGACTTTACCTTCGTTAACCCATGCGATATCATAAGCAGCACGAATATAAAACCGTGGTGATAACGTTTAAGCACCAGATGCATTGGATCAAGTCTATGAAGATGACAACGGAGACGATAGAATGGAGGAAAATCCTGAGTCTGTACGTCTTACTACAGAAGGACAACAGATTGCAGATCATCAGTTCATGCAACAACCGATGCAATCGAACCAAGTCATACAGCAATCACCACAGATGATGCAGCAGCAGCATGCACTGCAGAATATGCATCCGGCACCATCAATCATACAACAACCAGGTCTGTCCGTGGTTCAACATTAAGCACCTCAAATGATCCCACAGCAACATCAAATGATTCCACAACAGCATCAAGCGTCACCGATATTGCAACAAACACAAATATTGCAACACCAAGCCTTACCAAACATACAGCAGATAAAGGGACCACTGCAAAACCTTGTAGCAAGACCGTCATATACAGCAGATACTGAGCAACTCATAGTTCATGAGATGAAAAAGGAATGCCAGATGCTGTATGAGGCAAATTGGTTACTAAAAGTGAAAGGACCGCTCAGACGTGCACCACAAGCAACCAGTTCGGTTGAGCCAAGGTTGGCACCAGGCGCTGTAAGATATAGAAGAAACATATTGACCGAACTGTTCTCAGCTGGCAGCGGTTTTGTGTTAGGTGTATGTGTATCAAATTTTATATCAACGATTTTTGATCACCTGAACCCTAACTCAGATAGGCACAGAATTGATCGCCTCGAAGAGAGTGAGAAAGAGCGATTGCATCGAGAGGCAGAGCTCACGAGAGCATTCAACAAAAACTTCAAGATCGAGCGTGGTGTTTTGCAAGCAATGATAGAACTAAGTAGGTCGGAGAGCACAGTCACAGGTTGCAATAATGTTGCCGCGCGTCTCATGGTTATTATCCATGTTACAAGCGCGTATAATGAGCGCGTCGGTAGACATGAAGACTATTATTGAAGAATATGTTCAAGGCAGAGTGGCTACGTTGGAAATGTCAGAACTATTGAATTTCACAACATTGCGGGACATCCGTAATCAGGATACGTCATTCACTTCTGTGGAGAGAATTACAGAGAAAACATTACGATGTAAGTTTAACGTGAGAGAAAAAGCACGTGACACAAACGTGTATAAAGTCTCATCGTTTCGCTACTGGGATAACCTCAACCATAGACGTCGGCACGCCGACGTTTATGGAATATCAAGGTGATCGGTACATGATCCATAACAGGACAAACAATTGTATTAAAGCAATAGAAGAGCCAACGAGAGAAGCGATTGAAGACTATTGCATGCAGTTAAATCGTACCGATCCTCGGTTGTCAATATGGAAAACACTAGTGACAACAAATGACATTTACAAGCAGTACAACGCGACGGCTGTGAAAAGAACGTGTTCAACTACGTTATTGTTTCCCGATGAACATTACTCTCTCTCTCTCTCTCTCTCTCTCTCTCTCTCTCTCTCTCTCTCTCTCTCT
>JAIFTH010000702.1:0-18480 GCA_019968535.1 Fragariocoptes setiger | reverse complement strand
GACTGGGTCTCGACGCGAATCAAGTATCAAGATTGATACTGACGTTGAAGCTGATTTTGAAGTACAATTTAAGAAGCCGACGCCAATTACTGGGCGTGATTTGTCTCAAGTGCCAGAACAAGTCATGGCAGATTGCATCTTCGTCAACACTGTAACAGATGAGCCGGTGATCGAGAGCTTAGACCAGGCGCGAGTTTCGCAGGGTAGAAGAAAGTCCTCAACTGATGAATGTCCATCAGACGTTATCGTCGATTCAAGGCCCAAACCTGGACTCAGCTCAGTTGAACCGGTTGACGCCACAGTAGGTTCTACCACTGACTTAGAGGCAAAACCATCGAAGCAACTCGAAGTGACACCTGCAGATGATTCTGAATCTGATGCAGGAGACTTCGTCTCGTTGCAACTTCCAACTCAGACAACGGACCAAGATGAAGACGTTTCCGAGCAAAAAGATGAGATCGTTACATCAATGAAGCTGTCAGAAAAAGACAACACTGATATTGATGCTGACATACTAATTCGAAAGAAATCTAAAAAGAAGACGATCGAGGTTGAAGCCGAAGAGAAGTCTAAGAGATTGATGGAGGAGATTATCAAATCACAGGTTCAAGCTGGAGACCAACTTTTGGATAGTCAGGATTCGACCATCTTAGAATCGACGGTAGACTTTAAAACAGCATCCGACGAGGATGAGATCAAACCGAGACGACTTCGTGGAGGCGACGCCCCATCTAGTGGGCCAATTGCTCGTGAGCTAGAAGAAGCCAGTAACAGCGTTGTTATTAAGGCACCTGAAACCGTACCATCTGCCGATGAAGACGACGACGAATATGAAGCAACATTTTTATTGCCACAGCAGTCAGCAAGTGTTGACATAGATCGAGACAAGACAACAGTTGAAGAAAAATTCACCGTCATTGAAAAAGCTGATGATGCGGAAACATTAGATGCACACTTGGATGCCGAGCAAAACGTCGACGGGTCTATTGCGCTGAACACATCCCAGCGGGGTCATTCCCAAGGGATCGAGAGAATCCAAAATGTCAAATCTGATATTGATGTCGAATCATCAGAAAAAGAGGTGGTCGGCAAATCAGAGTTACCTGATGATCGAGAAATGTCTGATTCGCTAAGCGACTACTCTGACTCTGTATCATTTGAGTTGAGTCGACGAAAAGAGAAAGATGCGATGTGGCATCTTGAAATTGAGGCTGCAAAAATCGAGTACTTGGTTAATGAGCCTGAATCACCACCTGTTTTCCTCTCTGATCAAGTTGAGCGACTATTAGATAGTTTACATCGCAAGATAAAAAACTCAACTCTCGACATTCGACGACGTGAGAGCGACAGCTACAATTTCGAAGAAGTTAGCGCAGTAACAGAGCAACTCGATTCTGGCACAAAAGATGAAGAGGAACCCATTGTCGAAGTGCCAAGCGACGATCAAGACGACGACGACGACGACAATGATCGAGTGTTCAAATTGTCACGTCGTAGTGAAAGCAAAACCGAAGGTTACGACGAAGATGATGCGTCGGCCGTTATATTGATACAACGGCGCCGATCTTCGCTAGAATACGAAACTACATTAGAAGAAAGTGATATCAATGTCGAAGCCTCTATTCGTAGAAAAGAGTCCGAAAAAATGCAAAAGAAAGAAGGGGAAGAATCGGATCGATACATATTGAAATTACGACAAGACACTGAGGATGACATCGAGAATATGATTGTGATTGGTTTGCCACGTTTCGATGAAAAATCAACCACCCAAGAAGACAACATCGAAATCACTGAGGTTCTGATGGAGTCGCGACGCCGAGATCATGATCGCGATGACAGTGACGAGCGCGAGTACCAAACCATCGAGACGAGTGAGACAATCAGACAGACCACGCAGAGAAAATTACGCAAAGGTACACAAATCGAAGAATTCGTTGAGCTTGACCAAGCTGTGGAAACTGAACAGGGTGATTATAGTGACCGACATCAACGGCCTTACATTTACGAAGATTTAGGTGAAATTAAGCACACTGTTCAAATTGAAGATGTTGAGTTGTCGCAACGGCAACACCGACAAATATCTCACGACGATGATTCTATGAGATCGGCCGAGTATTCAGTGGTTCGTGTGGATTCAATTGAGTGCGAGCACGCTCAACAGCATGAATATAGCGAAGTGTCGGCCCGGTTCGCGGCCAAATTAGAGAGACAAGTGTCGCGCGATCGCCAATTGGATACCGAAGAGGAGATCCTTGCGTTAGACGACAATGACGATGGCGCCGCCACCGATGACGACGTCGACATGCATGCTATAGCGCATTCAACAGATCGAACGCTGAAGCAACGGGCTAGCAAAACAACGAAACATCGTCGACACGACAACGAAGACGATATAATTCGTAAATCAGATGACGAATTGGACGAGAGTGAATGGACGTCGATGCGTCAGCTCGAATCGATGGAGGAAAACATCGAGGCCGACGTGTATGTACTGAAGCGTGACTTACACGATAATCGAGATTATGCCACTATTGAAGACTCGAAAATGCAACAAAAACAGCGCGAAGATAATCTCGACATGCGCATATTGAACGAGAATGATTTGCCACCTGAAGCGCCGCGCAATCTAAGCGCGCTTATTTATGACGATCACATTAAATTAGTGTGGCGACATCCGACTGACGCCGGCTGGGATGAATCAAGCGAGAAAGAGGAGCAAATTATCAACATTGAGTTCGAGGCAGAAGTTCGACGCCGCCAACAGAAACGGTTCGACAAGAATAAACAATATCTGATTGAACGGCGTCAATCAACTTCGTTGAGTGAACAAAACGAACAGCGCCAAGAGCATCAATACATCAAATGGTGCCGCGTGACAGTGCTCGATTCGAGTGTCAACGAGTACACTGATCGCGACATTGCTGTTGATCATGACGTTTTAGAACGTAAACGCGTCTACGAGTATCGTGTTTATTGCGAGAGTGTCGATGGTCGTCGCAGTGCACCTGCCGAAGCGCAAGCTCTTCTTTCGGATGTGGCCATGACGAAGCTGGCAATTTCGCAGCGTGTCCAGGACGACCAGAAGCAGCATGTGCCCGACAAACCGTCCGGACCATTGGAGGTGCGCCAGATCGACAACGGCGTCGGCAGTGTACTGGTCGAGTGGGGCCAGCCGGAATGTGACGGCGGTGCACCTATTCTCGGATACTCAATTTTGATTGCCAAACAGTCAAGTGACTCAACAACCAGTGGCACGACAACGACAACGACAACAACACAGCAGGACGAGGAATGGCTCACGGTGGATCGTGTGTCGTCCAACACTCATCGAATCAACATCAAAGATTTAGTGGTGGGATGCAAATACAAAGTTCGAGTAATTGCTTGGAACTGTGTCGGCGCCAGCGAACCGCTCGAATCGGATGAATACATTTTGATCGTGGATTTGTTGGCGACCAATGCGTTAGGAGGTGGCACTACACACAGTGTTGTGAAACGGCTGACCGAATTGGAAACTCAACAGGCTCTTGGAAAAGAGGAATCGCAGCCAGTTGTGTTTAGTTATGCTGCTCAACAACAGCAAGAGCTTGTTGTTGAGCACGACGACAACAAATTTGAAACGACAACTATCACTAGGCAAGATGATGATGTTGAGCTCGATATTGAGCGTCGATCGCGTGAAGAATTAACGCACACAGATAAGAAGCAACGAATCATGCAACAACAACAACAAGACGTCCACGTAGACACTCTAGCGGTCACAACCAAACAAGAGGACATCAAGGAATCGCGCACGATTGCGTTCGGACCGCCGTCGGCACCTGTTGGACCGTTGCACGTGGAAACTGTGATAGGTCGTGGCCTGGTACTGCGTTGGCGTCCGCCGTTGCGCACGAACGGCATCGAGCTATCTAATTATGTGGTGGAGCGTCGTGTACGCGGCCCCACTCGTGTATCTACCTGGATACAAGAGTGTATCGTTGAGGCGCCCATTACGACGTGCGCGGTGAAAAATTTGTCCGCTCAACACGAATACGAATTCCGGGTGGTGGCCGTGAATGCTTTGGGCCGCAGCGAGCCACTGCACACAGTAGGCGCGTGTCGTTTACAGTTGGATATCACGGTACCGTCGCCGCCCCGGGCGCCTCTGGATATTGTGCAAGTGTGCAAAGGCACCATCAAGGTGGGTTGGCAACCGAGCGAACATGACGGCGGCACTCCCATCGTCGGCTATGTGGTAGCGATGCGCGACACTTCTCGTCGTATGTGGATCGAAGTGGGACAAGTGAAAGAGAACAAACACGAAATGTTCATCAAAGATTTGCAGGACGGACACTCGTATGATTTGCGCATTATGGCACGCAATGCGGTGGGTTCAAGTCGACCCTTGACCAACGACAACGACAACGACAAACCAATAGTGATTGATGATTCCCAGACAGGCTTGGTGTCGGCCACCGACTATGAGCTTGAATTCGACGAAGACACCACGTTCAGTTGTTCAACGGAAACGATCTCGTGGATGCGCGCAAATAGCTGCGAGCCCATCATCAGTAGCTACACCAAGCACAAGCTCACCGATGTCAATGAATACTTCTTTAACATCTTTATCAATGCCAAAGATTTGTTCATGTAACGTTGTGGCTATTGTATTGTGAAGATGTTAGAAACTGTTGTTGTTGTCAGAGTGATCAAAACTACTGACAGAATGCACTGAGACTAATAAATAAGTGATAATCAAAAAATGTGTCCTATTTTTCTTAATCAAGACAATCTAGGCTGCGCTGCACACATCGATACGTGTTATCAATACTGATGTTGATTGCTGTCCGTGTACCTGTTGTTGTCCAACACCTACACATACCGCTAAGTCGGCTGAAGTTTGCCTTTACTCCAATAAAACAATTGATCGTTACGACAGATTTGTGAACTTGCCAATGAACGAAACTTCTTTAACTTCTTGGTTACTTCTTCGACTCAAGTTGCTCGTTGTTTTATCTCGCATTGAAACTAAAAGATTGCCACATGAGTAAAAATGAAAAGATTGAAATGAAGGATCCCCTCGCTTGAGAACAATGAATTGATTTTTTCATCCCTTATTTTTTTCATCAATTGCAACTCTTTGTGTGCTCAATTATTCGACTTACGAGTGTGCGCAAACGTGCCATATGCTACTATGTGCACATAGCGGTCCTGTTACAACATATGACAATGAATATTGCTCACGCCCGGTAATCATGTTCGTTCAGTAAAAAAACTTATTGCATTCCTGCACTCAACGTGAGGGTAGTTTCATTGTATGGACAGCACAGCTTCATTTTTGTTCTGCATTCTTTTACACCCTCCTCACTTTCGCCTCTTCCTTTATTGCGTGCGTGTGTGCGTGTGCGCGCACGCGAACGAGCGTGCGCGTAGCATGATTCAACGGAGCCACACAGTTTGTGCACAAGTTTAGCTGTTGTGCCGCTGCTCACACACTGTGTGCCCGTATGTGCACATGCTGTGCAAAATAAAAACAAACTCACTTGTGCACGAGCGAGGGAGCGAACGAACAAACTGGCAGCGAGCAGCGAACGCACGCACACACGCACGATCCAAGCAAATGACAACACCAAGCAAGAAGCAGCAACAACAACAATCCTCTTCGCATGCGGCGACCAGTTCTAATATCATTACTATTATTATTCATAGTATTATTATTATATTAGTTTAAACACGTTTTATCCATTCTATTTAGCTAATTTTAATCGCCAAAATTAGCCAACACATTAGCATATAAGCAGACAATTTGCGTGATCAACCATCGAGCAGGCACATAGACAGGCGCGCCCAGACCGACCAACCGACTGGTATTGGCAAAAATTAAAATACATCAGCCCAGACATCATTAGGCGTCATTAACATCAACATTGAAGTTAACAATAGCATCAAGATCAAGAACAAGCATCAGCACAAACAATACCTGATAATCATGGCCGATCTGGAGGCCGTTCTGGCCGACGTTTCCTACTTGATGGCAATGGAGAAATCCAAATCAACTCCAGCTGCTCGTGCTTCCAAAAAAATCGTTCTACCCGATCCCAGTGTTCGTAGTGTCATGCACAAATACATGGAGAAGAACGAAGAGGTTTCGTTTGAGAAAATCTTCCACCAAAAATTAGGCTATTTATTGTTTAAGGAGTATTGTGAAACATTAAACGACGAGCCTGTGCCTCAGCTGTATTTCTATGAAGAGATCAAGAAATATGAACGTCTCGAGACACCCGAAGAACGTAATCAAGCGGCCAAAGAAATTTACGACACATACATTATGGGCGAATTGTTAGGTCAGACTCATCGTTACAGCAAAGGTGCCATCGATTATGTACACAATCATTTGGCGCGTAACGAAGTGCCAACGTCATTGTTTCAGCCGTATATCGATGAGATTTATTTCATATTGCGCGAATATGTGTATGAGAAATTTCTTGCCAGTGATAAATATACACGTTTTTGTCAATGGAAAAATCTTGAGCTCAATATACAATTGACCATGAACGATTTCAGTGTGCATCGTATCATTGGCAGGGGCGGTTTTGGCGAAGTGTACGGTTGCCGCAAGGCGGACACTGGTAAAATGTACGCCATGAAATGCTTAGATAAGAAACGAATCAAGATGAAACAGGGCGAAATGTTAGCCCTAAATGAGCGTATAATGTTAAGCTTAGTTAGTACCGGCGAGGATTGTCCATTCATTGTTAACATGACGTATGCATTCCAAACGCCAGAGAAGCTTTACTTTGTATTAGATCTCATGAATGGTGGCGATTTACATTATCATTTGTCACAGCATGGTGTGTTCTGTGAATCCGAAATGCGATTCTATGCGGCAGAAGTGATATTGGGCCTTGAACATATGCACAATCGTTATGTGGTGTATCGCGATTTAAAACCGGCCAATATATTGTTGGACGAAAATGGTCATATTAGAATATCGGATCTCGGTTTAGCGTGCGATTTTAGCAAGAAACGTCCTCATGCCAGCGTTGGCACTCACGGTTACATGGCCCCAGAAGTGTTGTGCAAAGGTCTACCCTACGATAGCAGTGCCGATTGGTTTTCGCTCGGTTGTATGCTCTATAAACTTCTCAAAGGGTAAGTGTTTCTCTTTCTTTCTCTCTCTCCCTCTCTCCCAATACCCCTCTTTCTCTTTTTGACTCTTACTCTTTTTTCAAGCTGTTGACAAATTACTTTTGACTTCTACTACGATTCTCCAACTACGAATGGTTGAATTGAATTGAACTGAGGCTTAGCACGGCAGGCTATATGTTTGAGCCTAGCCCGATTTGGCTCAGCTCAACTCGGCTCGCGTTCGTTTCAATTCAATTCGGTTTACTAGTTTAGCTAAGTTTTACTGTATGAGTTAGTGTGTTGACTGTCTGGACCATAGTAACGTTAAATAATGGACATTAGCGTGGGCTGTGTCTCGTTCTATTCCTATGAAAAAGTAGTGAAGACCATTAGAGAGCCAAAGAGAAAGAGACCAACTGAATTTATTAAAATATACTACAAAATTAAGGCTCACGCAATGTCATTTGTTCGTTTGCTCATTCGATATATTGGGATCTCGAAAGTTGTGCTGTTTGTGCGTGCCGTGGACATGATGAACTTCACAATTTGTTCGGCCAATAGATACGACATGAAACATTGACTTGGGTGGTGGGTGTTTCGCCAACGAAGGACATTGAAACAAGCCGAACGCTTGGAAGAGTAAAAGAACGTGAGTGTGAACTGACCCTTATTTGTAGTCGAGACCATGCGATGCAGGGCGGTGCAATAGCTCTGACAAGCCGTTGATGCAAATGCGAACAACAGCATACCATTAACAGACAAATCAGCACGTCGTGCCAACAAGCGATGACATTCGAGCGATTTCTCTACGACTCTGAAACTGACGACGCCTTCCTTGCGGTGTAGAGTCAACATCTATAACTATCTGCGCCCATCCATTTATCCAGTCAGCTATCTGGATATATAGACAGCTAACCAGTCGGTATGATTTAGCTTGGCTGTATGTGTGTCCATCCATTGAGGCCAACGAAAGATAGTCAACGAGTTGTGTCCTCAAACCGCGCAAGTGCAACCGACACACACACACACACACACACACATACATTCTCGCGAGCAGTAACACAACGAATAGAACGGAATGTGACCAGGAATTAACAGATAAAAACTGGCGTGATGTGACAAGCCACAGTAGATGGATTCTGTCTTAACGATCCATGTTGTTTTTGTTGTTTCGGCCTCACTTTCCCGAGTGTGTTTGTTTGTGTGCTCTTCAAATCGGCAATGGAACGTGTGATGTGAGCGCGAAATGCTTCATTGGAAGCGGCAGCGGCGTCTTTGGTCAAACTTGCACAGTCGCTTCAACAGCTCGCTTGTCTAACACCGCACACACATAGCGACAACAGCTAAAGCTTTCTGAAAGCTAGTTCTGATTGTCGAACTATCAAACAAACGAACACTAGAGAGTTAACTTGCCACAATGTTGCGACTGTTGTTTGTGCGCCCTCAATCCTTGCATTAGCAGTGACGCGCCTTGCTAACGCGCGCCCGCAACACGCGCGCATAAGGCAGTGCTCACACATTCAGCACGTACTCTCTCACACGGGCTCACAGCTCGCACCCGCGCGTAGAGTGCACGACACGACAGCTGCCAGCGACCATCGTCGTCGGTCGTCACTCGTCTGACTTCTGACTGTGTCTCTTGAATAGAATGAGCTTTCACTTATGCTCTCACGGTCTTTATGCTTTCTCTTCTTCTCTTATCGACTCTTCTTTCCTCTATTGCCGGAGTTGACATTGACGGTTAAGCTTATACAAGCGTAGACCGACGTGCATAGACGAGTCACGACGAAGGCACCAACAACAACGAGAGAATTGACGAATGTAATCATAATAATAATTACCGAGACTGGATGTGCTACACACCGCACCGAACCGTGCACTTACACAGTCGCTTAGACTTCAGAGGCAAAGCGCTCACTAAACTGTGAGCCTGTTGTGAGATGAGCTGAACGGAGGGTAGTATGCTCTGAGCAAAGCAATGAGTAGCAAGGCACAACATAAAAAGCCTCTTTGTCGCTAATGAAGTGCCTCTGGTGCATTCGTCTATGTGAGTATATGCCGAGCTGCGCGCAGACTTACTACACACGCACGCGCGCTAGCCATAGAGCGGGCTCTCGCGCTAACCTCTATCGGCGACACATATTACCTCTCTCTCTCTCTCTCGCTCACTCTTACTCTCGAGTGGATTTGTTATTTGTTGCTTTCACCACCACCCTCAGCGTGGTCTGAATATTTGGGCGCAAAAATTCTGAATGCTGCCGTCGCACAAACAGACAAAGCAAACGTCGCCGTTGAATGTTTTGCCTTCCACTCTCTATTTTGTGTTGTCGTTTTTGTTTTTGTCTATTCGAGCATTACGCACATGCACACTGAACTATGAAACTGAAAGAACAGTGTGAGTGAGTTTTTTCGCCTGTTTTATTCCTGTTGGCAAAACAGGAAAGAGCTGCCTTAAACGATAGCAAAAACGAGAGAGAGAGAGAGAAGCAGAAAAGAGAAAGTAGAAGTAAAAGCGAAAGAATTGCGATGAGATAGATTGATACCACATACACATGAACACAAAGCTATGAATGAACGAACGAATGCCACAGGCGAAAGAGTTTGCTTGAATTTTGTCCATGGCCAGCTCATTTATCAATCCCGTTCGTTTGCCGTAACACACCACTCAAAGTGCTACCAATCGATACGACGATACGTCCTTGTTGTCATGAAATAAATCGACGACTTGTACGAGCCTCTTTATACGCCGCGCTATACGTCACTATGTCGTTCTATGTATCACTACGTGTGCGCTATGAACTCCCTTCCTCTCCTTCGAGCTTGCCAATGGAGCTCGATCATTCGCACGTTCATTCAGTAGTTGTTAGAGATATGTTAGAATAGTCTATTAGACAGGGTTTAGTTTCCGATGTGCACACCAACTCATTCGTCTGTCTACCTGCCTGTGTATGTCCGTCTGTATTACCACTCATCTGATGTTAAGCTGTTTATCTGTTCGACCAAGAGTGTGTTCAAAGTTCGAGCAGTGCTCATTCTAACCGGTTTGTATGCTCCAGGTGTTGTTCCGATTCGTTGCCGAGTTGTGCCGATTAAGCAATTTAACTTTATTCTCATGTCTTCATGTTGTTCAAGCTGTTCATATCGAACGTTGAGCATTCCATTGTGGTGAAGCAACCCTTTTCGACCTTGATGCCGTTTTCCCTCTTCACGATGCCTTTTCACAGTTTGTTTTAGGGGATTATACAAGTCTGTAATTGTGCTCGTGACTGCTCCCACCACTGATTGGCGAACAACAATGGCATTAAGACATTTTTTACCAGTCACAACAATATTAACGCTGCCGTGTGCATATGACATGTTCTCATTCGTGTTCTGTTCTCACCGCAAGTGGTCATTTGACGCTAGCTTAACAGCTAGCTAACGTCAGCAAACTTGCAGCATCAAATTGTGAGTGTAAGGCCTCAGGCGCGACCTCAGGCAGCACCGTCGTCGCTACTATGTGCGTGCGCGGCACGTTCGTACACGCACACATGCAAACAACAAGCACGCAAACACGTTTGCTTTCTCTTTTGTCCTGTTCTGCTCGAATGTCATGTTCAAAGCGAGCCAGTCATTCAAAGAAGAGCGGAACGCATAAGGGAAAGAAAAAGTCTCTATCAATAATAAGCATTGATTCAGGGTGTTCCATTTAATGTTATGCAATATTTTGCTGTCTTAGGCAAAATGTGCGCCTGCTTGTTATCATCACCCACGTCAATGCGACCAGCAGCAACTCGCCAACACAAAACGCCAAACGCACAAGTCCCCTCAGCCAAATACATCAATGAAAAGTGCCATTGTTGAACAAACACACACGCGCACATAGACACGTTAATGATGTTTGCACGCTTGACTTCTACGATGATGATGATTATCTTACTCTATATCTGTGCGTAGCCGTAGAAATCATCAATTGTTGTTGTTCTTGTCTGTCTAGGTGTTTGTATCAGTAATCAATTAACGTTTGCGGTCGTTCTTTCGTCCATTTGTTACCACCAATAGTGTTATCTTTGGCGGTCACGTCAATTGAATCTATTGAATGCACACGTCGTTAGCGTTTGACAAGTTGTTCGCCCTCATGCGCACATGTACGCGCCCACGTGAGATGGTTGTTGATCGAATTTGTTGGCCCGATAGGCACCTTATAATAACAATATTTCTTGGTTAGTCGTTCACACCTCGAGAACTTGTTGAGACCCTTCTCGCATGATTGTGGTTCGCTTTATCTCAGTGTTTGTGTGCTCAATAGGTTGATTTTAATATTGACTAGTTCCTGATGATGAGAAAACGATTCTCTCTCTTTCGCTCCATAAGTGTGTGTATGGTTGTGTGTTGAACATTCAAAAAGCATGCACACAAGTAACATAAAACTGGACACAAGAGAAGCAGCTAAGAAAAAATAAAACAAGTGCAATTATTTTTTCACTCTTTTGTCACGACAAGATTGTTGTTGTTGTTGTATTTCGAAACGGTTGCGTTGCGAAGCCAAATACGCGCGTGGCAGTAACTGTATCACGTGCCTCTGCGTGCGTTTGCTCGTGTATCAACTGGTCTATCTGAAGAAGCCGTCGCTTAAACATCGACGCCGACTCTGTCTACCTAACAGCTGAGCTCAGGCCATCTGCTTCAACTGCCGAACGAAATTGTGCTGCTTTCTCAACTGAACTGCTTTCCATCAAGAGTTTATCATTTCTGCTGTTTGCTCTTTGACTACTCAAGCGCTCTTTGCGCTGACTAGTTTGTTGTTGCAACTTCAACTAGTTTGCTCCAGGAAGGAGAGACTGAACCACTACCAGCAACGATACGGTTCAAACTTACGGTTCAAATTTAGTCCCGCTTTTTCATCCTATCAATGTGTGTGTGTGTGTGTGTGTGTGTGTGTGCGCGCGCGTGCTGGCAAGGTCTATTGCCTGATAGCTAGCGATGAGCCAGCTATTGAGCAAGCAATGAAACTGAGCTAGATAGAAATACTTGACGACGTGTGTATCTCAAGCGCGTACACGTACACTCTCGACAAATTGACTGACTGGCGAAAGCCCATTCGTCAAGAATAGCAAGCTCTTGCTGCCATCAAGTACTCCTGCCACTTCAAGGGCCACAAACGCACGCACACTCACGCGCACCGCACATATCCACTAGCAGGCCAAGACTTGAAATTGTCTACGCCTGAGGCTCCTTTCGATCTCGACCCAACGACGACGGCGACGTCGAGATCGTGTTGTTTGTCGACGACGTCGTAAAACATTCAGTCAAGTTTAATGTTACCGTTTCTCAAGCTCTTTTTAGCAAGCTTACTATCTGCCTGTCTGTCTCGCCTGCCTGCTTATTTGGCCAACTTCCTGAGAGCTAAACTTCAAGCTTACTGAGATAGAGAAAGAGAACGAGGGAGAGACATCCTATTTCGTTTTCATAGCAAACTGTGTGTGACCAACTCAATCGACAAAATTGATCTTTTGTCTTTCCTCTCTTCTCTCTTTTGTTGTTCTTTCAATCTCAATATAGTTCGAATGCAGCAAATTAAAGCTTAAACTCAAACTCGTGAGGACACGAATGAACGACAACTGAGCGAATTCTGGGCTCGTAGATTGAAATCACTATTCGCAGCTATTCAGCCATGGGTAGCATGGAAATGTCCAATGTCAGCCAATTGGTTTTTTCGCTCCTGTTTGTCGTTCCTCTTTTTAAAAGACTGAAGTTCACTCATTCATGGCATTCATCTGCTGAAGTGTTTTCGGCTTCTGGTCCCATTTCACTCATATACTTTTTTTGCATTCTCTCAACCTCTCTCATCCTTACTCATACAATGATCTTTCAACCTTAAGAGCGAACAAGTATTCGCGCGAACCTCTCGTATGCCTGTCCATTTATTTGTTCGCTAACAACCTTAAGTACACAGACAAGCAGATACAAAACAAGATAATAGTCGGATGTAGAAGTCCAACTTTGTTTGTTTGTTTGCCTGCACGCTCGCTCGCTTACTTGTTTGGCTGGCTAGCTTGTATCGACTTGTCTTGCATTGCCAGTGACGACGTGCTTGTTATATTCACAAAGTATTGCTTCCAACATAGTGAGTGTCTCACGAAGTTTCTCTATAAAGCACCAGGTTTGTTCTCTCTCTCTCTCTCTCTCCATTTCTATTCTTGGCTCTCTTCATTCTATCCGTAAGTGGCCTCGTGACTGAATGTCCCCGTACATACAGATCATCTCTTTAACAACGTCAGCATTTTGACAAAGACAAGCGATCTAGAGAACGCGCGCAAAAATGGCAACCAATTCTATGACATGTATTTCTTGCAGATAGACAGTCAGCTGTTCAGCCAGACAGCCAAATATCAAGACTTGAAGGCGGGCAGCACACTAACGAAAGTAAATTGCGCGATAAGTGATAATAGTGCTGGTCGGTAGGTTCTCCTTCTCTCACTTCAATCATCGACGTCCGTTTGCCATAAAAATGTTCATTTCCACACACACACACACACACAAAAGGCTGTCGTCATTGTCGGTCTCTCTTTTCACTGCCTAGCTAGCTTATTCGTCCGATTACTATTTGTTGAGTTGTATTCACGCACACACTGCCTGTCTGTGTGTAAATACATGGTGGCCAACAGACGGCACCAACGACAATGACAACGATTACATGACTATATGACTGGTCCCCAAACTTTGATATGCCATCTCGATAGATGCTTTATGGCTTCACTTTTCTTTTCTCTCTAGCTCAAGCTAACATTTCCAGCTCTTGTTATCGTCCATTGCTGTATGGATTTCAGCAATGGACGAGCCAGTATAGCTTAGCGTGTTGGATACTTGAATTTTGCTGTTGTTGTCTCGCTTGTGAACAGACACGATTGTGTGTATGCCTTGTTGGTTTTTGTTGTTCCAAATATTTGTATGAGTTTTATTATGATAAACAGTATTACAGAAATTGAATCTATAACTGGATGAATAATGCAACAATTGTTGTTGCTCTTGGTGATTGTGAGTTAGGATGGACAAAAACAACCCTGTTCGTATATTACTGCTGCCGCTGCCTTTGTTGTCATTGTCGTCGTGTTGTTGTTGGACGCTAATGCCACCGCTGTTTCCAGTTCTATAGCTGGCCAATCAATTTGAGCGTCGTTTGCAAACGGCAGCAAGTGATGCAGTTCATTGCAAGAGTTGTTGGTTTGTGATTGAAGTATCCGAGCACGAGTCTAAGCTCAAGCTTAAGGCATAACTTTCATCACACACACACACGCACTTACAGTGACGTATCACGAAGTAGAGAAATGTTGCAGAGCAGTATGCACCATGAAGAAAGAGACCTCTTGCTTCTCTTCTCGCTTTGCACGCTGAATTTATGTCAAATGTTGTTTACGCCTTTCACGTCACGTTGGTTTCAGTCCCAAGGGCGTATTTTACGTAGCTTCACGCGCGCGCATGCGAAAGTATGCCTTCGTCCTTGTCGCTTAACAATTTCCTATTGAGCCCATTTATTGCTATCACACCGCGTTATTTGCTACACTACTATTCTAGAAAGCGTGTTGCTGTTAAACTGTGTCAATGTGTGAACACTCACGCGTGTTTGGCGAGGTCTAAATAATAATCATAGTTAACATTGGTTACATTCGAGACTAACAAGGAAACAGACCCTGATGTAACCGTCAGATCTTCATGAAACTTTCAGGGTTTGTTCTCAGCGTGGAGTAAATGACGAAAATCACTATCATATGGCCGGAAAATTTCACTTTTTTTGCTGTTTTTTCCCCTTTTCGGTTGTTTTTCAGTCTTTTTATATGCGCAGTGTCAGAAAAGAGCTCCGAAAAGCCCGAAAAATCGTGAATATCTCCTAAACCGTTCATTTTTCGGATTTTTCATGTTGATATTCGGATTCAGCTCAGAAAGTAGAACAAAATTGGGTATACCTCTGGTTCGGGCAGTCGTAACCGAAAAGGTCTGTTTCCTTGTAAGCTATATTCCTGAGTGAGAGAATCGAGAAGCCGACAATGATATTACCGAACTGACATTCACCTGGTAGTTCGTATTGATGTTTTTTCTCTGTAAAACTAACCCTATGGATCAACTATATGGGGTGACTATTGATACTCGTGATAATCACAAGCGCGCAAATCGATTGACCAGCGCTAATGAGTCGATCGTTGACGTTGACGTCGTCGTCGACATCATCATCATCAGTGAAAGGCATTGATCGTTAATTTTACTTTTGCTACCGTAGTTGCTGCTGGACAATCCGTAATGACACGGTGATCGCAATCTGTCTATGAGTGTGCGCATGCTATTGATCGCCGCTTGGGATCATCAAGCCGGTTGACCAGTTGCGAAACCATTATCGAGCGTCGCTATCTTCTTTATTTCGCTATCGCGACAAATACGACAAGATGTCGATTATATCAAGTCCCGCGAGAACACTGAACTTCAATAGGACTCACCAAAGAGGTGACAATTGTGTGTGTGTGTGTGTGTTTATTATATTCGCGCCATCTAACTATCAGCACATCAACACAGCCTCCACATGTGCGTTCGCTCGTGAGATCCTTAGAGAGTTATATGTCAAAAGAGTTTGCAGTCAAATAATCGATGTCATTTGAGAAAGAGTCGAACAGAATTGTCACTTATATTGACGTGCGTATGTGAACTCCTTCATTCAATTCTACCGTCATTCACAAATTACCATTTCACTTTCATTGATTGAGCTGTATGACAATCTTATCAAATTGTATCAAATGTCGCCAATTGTGTGTTATCGTAACCGATACCAATTTCACCGATTCAAATGACCAGCCACAAAATTCAGTGATTCGCTTGCACTATATTCACTATGATAACTCGATTATCGATTCCGATACTTGATACAACCATTATACGATTATCACTGTGATCAATCAGAAGTCCTTTCCAAGAATTCATGCCCAGTTTGGCAATGTGTTCCACGAGAGCCGCCTGATTATGGAGCCTCTCATACGTGTTAACGAGCATAAAATGTGCTTGACTCTCAGTTGATTCTCATTGAGACCAAACAATCTTGCTGTGTTTTGGTCGAGTTGTACTTACAATGAAGCTTTAGAAATTTCACGACGAATTTTATGAGATTCTTCCCAGAGTCATATAACATTAGTCGAGCAGTAGCAGCATTACGAGTTGTTGTGAGCAGTCAACAACATCACTGTTGCCAAACAGATTATATTACACGCCAAGGCCAACACCAACGACCTTATCATTTATGCCAATTCAAAAGGGCACACTACTCTATAGGCAAGTCTAATGAACGAGCTTGTTGCCAGCAAGCTTTAAATCAGAAAACTCTAAACGACGAGAGTTGTGCGCGTATGTCTGTGGTGGTCCCAATGGAGAATTGTGAAACATGTAATCTGGCTACGTGTCGTTGTGTCATTTGTATCTGTTTGTCTGTCCGTCTGTTCATCTCTGCTGCTTTATGGCATCTGGTCAAGATTGTACAGTACATCACGCACTCAAGTCTGCTCAAGTGCTCTCACTATTACTATTTGATGTGAACGTACGTTTACATAACTGTACACAGAATACTTGCTAACCATATCAGTAAGCTGCTGATAGTAGTAAGAACTGAGCCAGAAAATTGAAAGACACAAACTTACTCGCGAACTCATGAGCCTCACAACTCTACGAGGCTCGGGTAGCGAGGCTCAAATAGCGAACAACGGCCAACCATTGTGCACGCGTGTATTGTTGTTGTGTTGCGCTTACACAAGAATCATTTATTTAACTCGCCTCTTTATTCTATTATTCAGATCTCTATTCTCATAGCTTATTCTTTCTTACTCGCTTGCTTAGTTCATGTGCTCGTGTATAGCACTCATGTGTTGTTTCTATGAGTTGTTCGCCCAAAAGTCCGCTATGGTCCCCGGAGAATGCATATTATCACTACTGTTGGCCAACAAGCTCATAACTAGCTTGTTGGACGGCTATCTGTCTGCACTGCCTTGCTTATGAGCAGCCTATCCAACGAGCATGTTGTACCAGTGACTGTAACGTCGAAATGCTCTATGCGTGGCATACGAGCACAACTCACAACGAAAATGCACGCGTAGCGACGAATACGAGTACGAATATTCGCGCGAGCGTGAGTTATTTCTTGCGACAACTATTCATTCATTCATTCGCTCGCTCGCTTGCCACTCGAGCCATGCAAGTGTATTCGTGGTTGGCAAAGTGCCGCTTGGGCAAAGTGATCCAAAGCACACCAAGTCAATCGCAAGGTTTGCTCCTTCACTCGATGCTCAGTGTGTGCATGCTTACTTGCTGGCCAGCTGTTTCGAGTAGTCAGTGTCGTGGTCATCGTCGTATCTTGGGGCCATGATTCATAGCCACTTTATCGCGTCCTCTTATCGTTGTGTTGTTGTTGTTGTTATTGCTATTGGCCGCTGGATGGCTAGACATTAAGTTGCTTTCTAGTTGACTAACCGCCAACGTCGTTCCTGCTGTTGTGTGTTAACCCTGTCGATAAGCTCGTAGCTTAAAAGTTGAACAATATTCGAAAGCATAGATCGGGTTTCTTTCAAAATGCTCGATTTTCTTGTGAACTTCCGAATTTCATGCCAATTTTTCAAATTTTTTTCCACGTTCTCTAATTTTATAAGCTTAAAAAAGAGCATTGTTCACTATGCATTCCTTTTCTAATCTGTAAGTCTGACAACTATCAGTGGGTCTATCATGCGGCCATGTTTATCGTTCACCTGCTCTCTCAGCACGATAGTCAGTTTATTCGAGGTAGTGCTCAGAATGTGTCAGTCTGACAGTTTAGCTGGTTAAAGGACAGATGTGGTCAAGTCCGCTTGCACTATGAGCTAGCCTTTTGGAAGCGATAGTCTAGACGTAAGCATGTTTGTGCTCTGAGTCGAGACAAACATTAAACATAAACATATTACGTACGTTCACCTTTCCGAATAGACCTTTCTTAGGATAGCTCACACAAACTCGACTGAACGAATTACAGCATCATAACATTGCTTGGGGCTGCGCATTACTGACCGACTGATCCATGCCTCTTGATAATTCTATAATGTGCTCGAGTGGCCATCCTTGACTTGACTGCACATGACCCGACGTTTGGCTAGCCAAGTACGGCAGGATGCCCAGTACAGCTTGCGGTGCGTAAATCACAAGCGAAACTCCTCTTGAAAACTGGACGCTTCCGAAATTACATTCTGTGTCTGGAATTTTTTGTACGTGTGTTCGTTCGTGCGCCATCACACACACACACACACACACACACACACACACACACACACACACACGCACACACACACACACACACACACACACACACGCACGCACGCACGCACGCACGCACAT
>JAIFTH010000701.1:0-18500 GCA_019968535.1 Fragariocoptes setiger | reverse complement strand
GCAACCAGCACGTCACTCGCGACCTGCCTCTCAGCCCGACAACACCACTTTACAATATAGTCGTACATTAGTTACTTGCTATGTGTTACCATGATAATCGTAGTAATAACACGAGTTGTTATAACCCGTCAGTACAACGTGTGCACATTGTTTTGTTATTGTGTTCACATGCACACGCTAGCAAACAACCACAAGGCTTGTTAGATTCTCAATTTGACATCAAAATCGAGGTTTATTCTGTGAAGAATTCACCTTTGTTACTTATCGGTCCACTTATTAATCAATAAAGACATTTCAACACCGTCGAATGCAAACTACAAGCGATTCATGAGCTCAATTAAAAACAATGGGCTCAACGCGTCGCAGATGGTCATCTGTCTGGCAGGCAATCAAAGCCAATTTCACGGAGCCAGAGTTTCAGAAGAAATATGTCGGCTCTGATTATTTAGGTAACAGATATTATGAGTGCGAGCATTCGCGACATTATCGCCGATTCACGAGGCACTTTGAGCACCCGAACATAACACCTGACACAGACCCGTTTGATATCTTGTCAAGGCCTGTTCCACCGGCTTGGGATGCCTGGTTGCGCTTCGGACGTCGCGATCCGCCGTCCGAAGAGGAGGTTCAAGATCACGAAGACTATTTTAGAATTCAACAACAACGTGCAAAAGAGGCAGCCGAACGAGAGGTCAATAAATCAGAAAAAGACACCGGTCCGCCCAGATCTAAAGGAGGATTCCCCAAACTGCCCATTGATCAGCACTAGATTATAACTGATATTTACACATGAAGCCTAATGTTAATGTTTAATGATAATAATTTAACCAATAGCTTGTGCCGGTAGCTCCGAAAATCTCCACAAGTCTACGTTAACGTTAGCCGAATCCCTCTGATGGAATCTGTACATTTTAGGAATGTCAAATTTGACCTCAGCAATCACGTCGCCTTTCACCATCCACTGGGTACATTTCTTTTTGATGAAAGCTCGCGTTGATGTTTTGTGTAAACTGTATACAGAGTCGCATGCCAAATTGATCGCTCTATTCAAGAAAATCATGTCGATGCCTTGATTGTTTTTGGTGCCGAACGGTGGATTCATAACCACGACGTCATACTTTTTCAACAATCTTGCACAAATTTCATCACAGCTGATGTCAGCCAAAACGAGATTTACATTAGGACATCCTCTGTAGATGGCCGCTAACCTATCCTCCTTGTCGTTGTCTGGCTCCTCACTGAATATTGATTCAATGTTATCGACACATGATGCTATAGCTTGTTTGTCGATGTCAAAACCATGCACTTGTTGGGCATTGCACAAGAGGCTAGCCACAGTCAAACTGCCGGTGCCACAGCCCAAATCGGCCACAAATTTGCCATTTATGTCATCATAGTCCCTGTCGATTGTGGATATCATTAAAGCTGCAATATTGGCCTGAAAAACAATAATAAGTGTGTGTAGAAGAATAAAAAAATTCGAAAAGAGAACAAAACACTAGTGGTACTGTGAGCATCGATCAGTGGTGATTACCTGAGTTGGGTACTGTTCCAGTTTGATTTTTGGCTCGTCGAAAGCCAAATCAAGACTCTGTAAAGCTGACGTGAGCTCTTTCAAGCTCAGTTGGCGTCCCATTATTTCTTGAGTCACCTCATATCTAGAAGCTAATCATTATATAAATTAGCCACGATGAGACATTCTACAGTATTTGTGCTTCACCATTCTCGAAGCATGCACGTGACTTGAGCGGTAAAGACTTCTTAACGCGACACACTGTGTGCACCTTTGTGCAGCCCGTTAGTGCTGGAGCGTTGATAGAATACACTGTGTGCCTAAATTATGGTGCATTGTTATGAATTGAGTGCTTCATGGTAACCCACACGCGCATTTCAACGGTTTTCCTTCTCCATCAGAAACAACTTTTCAACACTAACAAGTGCATACGTTATAATTTCCGTTAACCTGTTATTCTGCATGCAATTCTTTGATTAACTTTAATGATAAGACACTATGGATGTAGTGGGAAGAGGGCATAAGTCGTCGTTGGAACCCTCAAAGGATGACAATCCTCTCGGATTGGCATCTGGTTCCAAGACAATCAAAAAGAAACTCAAGACAATTTTGGCTAAACGTAAGTGCAAACTTTTCGCCAGCCACACTCAAGAGCTTGAAACACAAAACCAAACGTCGGGACCTTTTTTCGAAATCGCAAAGAGATTGGCACATGACGACAAGAATCAAGTTTCAATGCCCCCAGAACCGAACTCACTGGATTTAGATAGTTTTCTAAATGACCCAAGCAATCGTGAGGACTTTCTAGAGTTTCTCAAACGTAACCACTCTGAGGAATCATTAGAGTTTTGGTTCGACTACCAGCAATATAAGCACATTTGCGACACATCAACATTAAATGATCGACGCAATAAAGCCATTGAAATGTTCACTCGATACCTGAGTTTTGCCGCTGAGAAGCCTATCAATGTCGATGAACGTGCCTCAATGGAAGTGTGTCGAGCGTTGGCTCATCCTCGAGAGACAACTTTCGATGAGGCCTTGAATCAAGTGGTCGATCTACTTCGAACTGACTGTTACCAGCGTTATTATCAACACAAAAAACAATTAATCGCAAGTTCACAACAATCAACTATTATCTCATCGAATAGTCCAAACTCAAGAACGTCTTATATTGACTCGTCGCCCGATGTCGCACCATCGGTGTCGACCGATTTTCCTGATTCCGAAGATCTGAGATCATTAGTCGAGAAAATGAAACGCAATCACGAAGAATCGCTAACTCGTGTGGACAGTAGTCAACTAGCGAATGACACACAAATCACAGAGACAAGGATCGGGGATTGTGTTAGTGATACAGCACCACAAAATGTCTCTGAGCTCAACAAAAGTAGTAGCACCACCACAACCTCTGACACGAAAAATCGCTCCTATTCATCTTATTACAAGTGCCTTGAATTGCCTTCGCTCGACGAGGAATTGTTGAGCACGACTAGTGATACGTGTCAGAGCACGCAATCTAAAAGTACGACCAACAGCTCGAGGCATCATCGTCATCAAGAACAATTGATATGCAAACGGTGTTTGAGACGTGTCAAGACACGATTCAAGCTTCCCGAAGCCAGCCTCAAGCACCAGAAAAGGCAGGCCCATATTCAACGAGTCAACAATGTGTCACATTTTTCGTCGAATTCGTCCGCTTTTGGTGTAGTTGATTCTATGAAGAATAAATCAATCAAAGATCATCCACAAAAGACCATCTCGTCTATGGACACGACCGGGTCAAGTGTGAATCCTGCAAAAAACAATGAATCGGTAGACGAACGTATTCTCGTGGCAGCCCAACAATCGTCGTGCATCTACACAAGACCGCTTAGGTGTCACAACAGGATCGAGGGCGTTACCAATTACCGAATGATGGAAACGTCGGGAAAAAAGAGAGCCCCAACTCCACCTAATGTGAAAGCGCAAAGTGAAAAAACATCAGTACAAAAGAGAGTCAAGTTCTGTGTGACCACGCCCGAAAAAGACGGATTGAAATTTGAACAGGTCACCGCAAAACTTGTTAAGCTCGGTTCAGCGACCAAGACTTGTGTAACCTACCGAGGATACGCTGAGGCATTGAACCCCAATGATGCATGAATGCCCAAATGTTTTTAACGATCAAGAAGAAATGCTGAGAAAGGGATGAACTTTAATAATAAATACTTGTCTGTTAATTAAACATTCGATTCAGCATAAGGCAAAAAACTTATAGTACAATGTAATCACTTATCATATGTGCTCTTTCATTTCGAAGTAGGTAGTCGTTTAGGTATTTTGAAAGCATCCTTGATGTTTGAATTGGCGTTCGATTCACAATGAAGCACTTGTTGAAAGTTCATGAATGAATATTCATGATCGGGTTGACAATTGTAATATGAATAAATTACTGCTAGTATTGCTGACAGAACAGTTGACAATTTTGAATCGGTGGCCGTTACTCTTAGCCTACTCTCATGTAGAGGTTTTAAGTAAAGAGATTGATCGATTAAACGCTAGTTTGCTGACGAATCTCGTCAATGATCAGATTGACAACGTCAGTGGTAGTGTGAATTCCATGAAGATCGGGCGTATGCACTTTTGACTCATTGAGTGCCTTGTGAACTGCCCCACGCATAAGGGACGCGTAGTTTTCAAGTTTTAAGTGTTGCAAAAGATCAGCGCTGGCATTGAAAACGGCGATAGGGTTTGCGATGTTCTTTCCAGCGATTGTTTTTCCGGTGTTACGCGATCCTGTTTCGAACACGGCATACTCATCCCCATAATTAGCGCCTGATATAAGACCGGGGCCTCCAACCAGACCACAGGCAATGTTTGTCAGTACAGCGCCGTACAGATTAGGAAGTAAAAGCACGTCAAATTGGTGAGGATTTGAAACAAGTTGCATACTGCAATTGTCTATGATTATATCCTCAAACTCGATTTCAGGGTAAGACTTGGCAACCGAACGGGCAACGTCCAGAAATAAACCGTCGCTGAGTTTCATGATATTGGCTTTGTGCACACAAGTGACCTTCTTGCGACCGTGCTTGATTGCAAAATTGAAAGCATAATGGGCGATTTGCTCGGACTTGGCACGTGTCACCACTTTAAGACATTCAACAACGCCTGTGACAGTCTCATGCTCGATACTTGAGTATTCTCCTTCAGTGTTCTGGCGTATAAGTACCAGATCAAGATCATGATGTCTTGTAGCCACTCCTGGTTGGCTTCGAATGTGAACAACGTTAGCATAGAGATTCAATCGTGTTCGCAGTTCAACGTTACGAGATTTGAAATATTTTGAATGCTCTCGCGTTTCAATGTTGCCCTTGATAGCGACACCGTTGCGCTTGATACTTGTGATGGCCTCCTCTACTTTTTCAATGTTTTCGTTCATTGAGTCTAAATTGATCTCTTCGAAATCGACCGGCATTCCACCGACTTTGAATATTGTTTTGACATGACGCATCATCTCGGGTCCGATGCCGTCACCAGGCAACATGGTCACCATAAATCGACCTCCATATTTTGCTATTGGCTTCAGGCATTTCAGCATTTTGTCGAATAATAGTTCAATACAATAGACATAAACTAGTTAGAAATAAATAAGAAAATCGATCAGGCGATCTCATGAATGATTTCATTTTTCCATTAGCCGATTTCTGGAGGAGAGACAGCGAACCAGCTGAGAATAATCCAGTGTGTTTCAGAAAGCGCAATAGCGGCAATGAAGCACATAACAATGGATGGCATGGAAGCTGAACATACTGTAACCTTGGGACACAGTATACCAATAGCTGTCGTTCGACGGAGATTAGTTGAGCGAGAGCATCATTGAGCAATCAATACGCAAATGCTGTTTGAGACTCAAGTTCATCTAAGGAATGGTTCAATGTAATCAAGTTACAGTAGGAAGCTTGATAGGGCCCATCATGTTCAGCATTGAAGAGCCAACAACAAGGGTAGCCCTTCAAACTGTGCGCCCTGCAGTTGCAGACAGCTGTCGTTGTTTTGATTTCGACACATTCACGTTGACACTCACGCTGAATTAGGCGATGTCAACAGTAGAAAAGAAATAATAATAACTTTATCCACACATGTTGTTTGAATGTCATAAACATGTCACGTTGCATATTGAATGACTAACAAAGCATTCAACTAATTGTCGGATCAATTGTCAACATATTGGCTGAAGAACCTTGCCATCGGACGATAGTCGATAGTAATCCTCTAACACCTGACTCGACAGATCTTTCCATGAAGATCAGCAGGTAAACTTGTGAAATTTTATATCCAAGCTCCTAGTGTTAGCATATTATGGATCCCTACTCTGATGATTCCGGCGCTGACACCGAGTCGACAGTCACCAGTCTCTTGAAGAGAATGCAAGAAGAGCAAGATTCCATGTTACGAGCTGGCGATGCCGGTGCACCGGCGTTACATGTACCTCATCCCAAAGTACCCATGATATCAGCATACGACGCCAATTCTGCAATGCATCGGCATCCGCGCGAGCACACATTCGACGGTTTGCCCGGCACCTTCTGGGCGTCGTTCATATTTTTCATTGTGATATTTCATTTATTTCTGGCCAAGCTCATATATCACGAGTTTTGTGCTAGAGGCATGTCCTACTCAGTTGCAATTGGTTACGATCGACCGCGGGCAATCCGATATACAGTATGATTACTTGATTTTCTGTCCCACAAAATATGAAAAAAAATCTCACTACTACTGCTACCACTATTGTCTTGACAGGCATATATCAAATCCAATGATCAGACTGATAATGAACTAAAATACATGTCGCACTGTCTTTTCTGTTGCAGACCACAAGATACTATTCATCCCTACTATTCCAAACATTGTGTATCCAGAAAGCAATAAATCAATGCTCTTACTAATTTATCATGTAAAATCATATCAATTGGTAACGTTTTTAGTTTTTTACTGTATCTTATTCGCAACAAACACTATACTCTAGTGAGTGTTGTGTCACCATCAATTTGGGTTGTATTTAATGTGTATGTGTAGTTGTGGCTTCAATGTTGGCGATTATAATGATGAGTAGTAGATAGTGCATGTCTGTATGTGATTAGTGCATAATTGTTAATGATAATAGTGTGCGCACCCAGGTGTCTCGACCAATATGCGAACATTAGATAATCAGCAAAGTTGTTCCCGGATTAGATATCCGAACTGAGTAAGATATCTAAACGTACAACTATAGTTTGTGTGCATGATAAAGACATTCATGGCACCTTTGCATTCAGGGTCCAGTATATAGTCGTGGTGATGGCTGGCCTTCGTTCGTTATTGTTGTTGCAGAGGTCGTCAAACATTGTTGCCAATGTTAGAGGGTACCATTTATTCAATTATATCTGTCTTTATAAATGTGTGCATTGTTGTTTCGACACTCGAGCACTCATCAGCTTCGTCTATTGATATTGTTGATCCTCATTAACAAACACCGATCGTCCGCCTGGCTGTTGTTGGGGATTAGCCGCTGTCACCCAAGATCTTAATGTGCGCGGGAGAAGAAAGTCAACATAGGAGTTAGAGATTGTTAGGTGCAAAAGTGAATGAAATAGCCACAAATAGAATAGAAGAGCAACAATAGTGAGAACAAAAGTGAAGCTTACCTGTGCTTAGCTCGGATAAAGTTCAGATTAGTCTCGGCTTGATCTGCCCTGTCCTCGGCTGCCTCCAATTCGCGTTGGAATCGTCTGACACGAGTCAAGTTTTGTTGGGTAAGGCCTTCTTGTTCGGCGATCTGTCGTTTGTACACCTTGACTTTCTCTTGCAACTTGTCACAGGTCTCTTGTGCCAACGTGAACGCTTTGTGTTCCTCTTCACATTGCACCAGCAACTCCTTAACTCTGGCATCTTTTTTGCGCAACACCTTCTGCGTTTCGGCGTGACGGCGTCGCTCTTCTTCCACCTCAATTTCGATGTCACGAATGCGTGATTCCAACTTCGCAATAACACGCTTGCCGCCGGCCAATGCGTTCGCCTCTACTTCCTCCAAGCGCACCTGCAAATTGCGTACCTCTTGCTCGAGACTCTTCTTCACTGAGTCCAATTTGGCCAGACGCTCTTGCTCTTCGGTGAGCAAATCTTTGACTGACTTATTCTCGATGGTCAACTTTTGTACTTTCTCATCGGCAAAGCGCAACTCTTTGCTAACTTCCTCGTAATCGCTGCTCAACGTTGCAAATTCGCCTTCCAATTTGTTCTTGGCAGCGGTCAGATTCACATTGATCGTTTGCAATTCGTTGACCTTTTGTTGGCACTCTTCGGCGGTCTGTTCGGCGACACGTTTGGCGCGCAACGCCGACTCACAATTGACACGCATCTCTTCGAGTTCGCCTTGCAATTGTTGACAACGACGCTGGGCCACATTCAACGCATCAACCGCTTGATTGAGCTGACGATTCACTTCGTCATAGTGAGCTTGCAACTCTGTGATCTGTAGCCCTTGACGTTTGATTGTCTTTTGCAAATCAATATTTTGCTTGTTCACAACGTCCAGTGTCATCTCGAGCTCCGTGATTTGGGCTTGCATTTTCTTCTTGATTCGAGCTACTTCGGACTTAAGCTTGGCCTCTGCCTCGACCAAGCGCATGTTGAGCTGCTCAATTTCGAGCGCGGTCGTCTTACGCAACGCCTCTAGCTCGTCCTCCTTCTGTTGGAGTCGCTTCTCGTAATCGTGACGCAACGCGGCAATTTCGGCCGTCAATCGTTGGCATTTGGCCTCTTCCTGTTTGCGCAAGGTCTCCGCTTCGCGATATGCGGCGCTCAACTCCTCGCGCTCGTTCTCTAAACGTTTGATCTCGAGCTCTTGCTCGTGGATGCGTCGAATGGCGTCCGACAGCTGATTCTTGGCGTCCGATAGATCGTCTTGCAATTTCTTGCACTCGCGCTCGAGCGTCGCCTTAGCGTCCTTTAGTTTCTCGTACTCGTGTTGCAATTTCTGCAATTCAGCCGCCTTTTGGCGCGCCTCACGTTGAGCATTCTCCATGAGCATTGTTATTTCATCACATTTGGCACGCAAATCGGCATTCACCTTCTCCAATTGGTTGCAGCGTTTCTCGAGGTTCTGTGCGTGCGTGGTGGCCTTCTCCAAGTCCATGATGAGCACCTCGACCTCCGATTGTAAGCGCGACTTTTGTTTCTCCAACGAGCCGCACTTGTTGATCAGCGACTCCAATTGTTCCTCGTACTCTTGGATGCGCGCGGCCATTTTGCGCTTGAGGTCTTCGACTTCGTCAGCATGCGCGAGCACTTCGGCGTCATACTTGGACTTCCATGAGGCCACGTCGCCATTCGCCTTGGCCAATTGGCGTTCCACCTCAACGCGAGCCTCGCTCTCCTCCTCGATCTGTACCTTGAGTGACTCAAGCTCCATCTCGAGTGTGTGACAATGATTCTCGACGCCGGCACGCTTGCGCTCCTCTTCTTCGCAACGACGACGCGTCTCCTCCAATTGTGTGGCCAGCTGCGATTTCAAATGATTCACATTGTCCAGCGACATCTTGTAATCGTGCACCTCCTTGATGAGGTCCACATTCTCGTTGGCCAAGCGGGTGCGTTGCGCAGTGACCTCAATCACTTGCCTGTTGATCTCTTCCACTTTGATGTTGAGCTCATAAATGGTGTGCTCATGCTTCTCGACAATCTTTTGAATGGCCGCTTTGTCACGGTTCGATTGTTCCAATTGTGACATCAGCTCAAACACTTCGGCTTGAAATTTTGACTTTTCTTTCTCAGCCCTTCAAGGTGATTCCAATCAAATTGTTCATGAAGTTAGTCAACAGTTTTAAAAGTCACTCCTTTCCTCATTCTTTGTTATGAGACCTTTTGTCTTTTCTCTCAAACATACGCCGATCGTTAACTTACTTGGCCTTTTGTTTCTGAAGTTGATCAATTTGATCTTGCATCTCAACCACTGCGGCTTGATGCTTAGTGCGAAGGTGGTGAGCATTTTCCTCGCTTTCAAGATGAACATCCTCTAGAAGTTTTCTCAATTTGGCCAGCTCAGCATCGCGCTTCTTGTTCATTTCAGCCTGTTATCGAATATAGAACATTTGTGTGTTATCATCATTATTTATTGGCCACATAACGACGAGAGTCGGATTTAAAATTTCAAAATCGGTGAACTCTCTTACCTTAGATTCGCTGGAGCCTTCGGCGTCGTCAAGACGTTCAGACAATTGCATGAGCTGCACCATGAGGTCAGACTTTTCGCGCTCAATCTAAACTCACATGATCCATATTGGAGCAAAAAAAAAGAAAATCGTGCGTACAATTAGAAACATGTGTGACCTGATTGACTAATGATACTAATACTAATGAATGATGATTGTGATGGTTGAATACGTACGCGCTGACGAAGTTCACGCTCGCCATCGAGATCTTCTTGCAGAAGACGAATTTTATCCTGGGAAAAATTATTTTGTCACGGTGAAGGTGGTGTTGACAGTGACCATTTCAACACAATCAGTGATGATCATTAAAGAAGATTTTGTAATAAAAAGAATCTATCGTTAGGCTTTGTTCAAATTCAATAGAGTTTCATTGCATGATCAATGAGTTAAATGCACGTGTCCAACATGATTATATTGTTGTTCATCTGTTGCTTCTGATGAATAAATTTTTTTGCTGCTCATGCTGCTGCTGTTGTCGTCGTTTTGAACTCAACACTACACGTGTTCACCATCCACTTGTATTCAAATAATCAACTAACTAATGTAGATCACGTTAATAACGAAGTAGTATATAGTCGAGAACAATGGCTCACCTCGAGACGTGTCAATGCACCTAAATCAGTGCCATATTCCATTGATAATTCTCCGGATGAACCAGGCGTCGTTTTGTACATAAATTTAGGTGAACGGGCGGCTGCTGAAGCGGACATGATGACTTGTTGCTGCTGTCGTTCTTTTTATTTAATATAATAATATGGTGTTCTGATTTGACGACAAAAAGTGTGGTCTCTTTCGTAGTGTAAAATTTACTCTTCAAACTTGATTGATTTCTATTCTGACTTGCAGATCAACAATGGCACTATGTTGCGATAATTATTAGCACTAGCTGTATGCGTGTATACACATATATGAACTCACGAATGCACGCACGCACTTACGCGCACTCACTGCGCGTACTCACTGACCTACGCGCGCACGCACCACACACACACAGACACACACGCACACACTGACACGTTAAGCCGAGACGCTCAAATGGCGAGACACTAGAACACACAAGCACGCGCACGACACAGACGCACAGCACAGCAACTTGACCGAGACTTTGTCGCAACAACAACAAAGATCACAACAACAACGTACTCAGCGATGACTAACGTAACAACGTGGTGATGATTATATAATAATAGTAACTATAGTAGTTCACATGTGACGATGTGATGTGAGTTTGTCGATGATAATGATGATTATTTCTATTGATGATTGCCGGTGAGTGACAATTGTGAATCAACTACTAATTTAATGCGTTTAATGTGCAATCAATAATGCGCATTCAATCGAATCGATGACTGATTTATTTATTTTTAGCTTAATAAGTTCTTAATTTTGTTGTTCAATTATGCAAAGCTAATATTGTTGGCTGTTGGCTGGCTTGCTGAGGATCAGCGTTGATCTCGTCAAGCGTGCTCGACGTGGCCGTGTGGCTTTTTTCTGCTTCAGCTGCTGATTGGCTCCGCAACAGAGTATTCTATTCTTTTCACTCCTCACTCTTGAATCAACGTGAGCCAACACAAACGCCTTTTGTGTTTAGACTTTAGCTAGCTAGCAAGCTATTTGTTTGTTGTGTTTTTTCTTCTTCTTCTTTTTCTCAACCTCACTGATGCTAATGCATCAGATTCTTACTGCTGGCCAATGATACACTTTTTGTCCCCTAAGAAGAAGAAAAAAGAAGAAGCTAAAAGCAGCCACAAGCTTGACAAGTGCTAGCCGTAACTAGCGACAGGCAACGCGATCAGCAACCAGCAATAAGCCAAAGCTCAGAGTCTAGCAAGCAGCTGAGAGATGAGCACTGTAGAATATTGTACATGTTCGAAAATGCCACAAACGACAGACAGACAGATCAAACACATAGACGATTGTCGTGAAAACGTTATAGATTTAATGCACGAAAGTGGTATGCTTTGAAAGCTAGTCGAGAGAAACAGAAGAGAGACTGTCGCAATTGTCGAAAGGTGCTTGGTTATTATTATGAGACTTTGTAGGAACAGATCGAACTACTAAAGCAGCATAGCATGGCTGCAGCTGATGTTTCGTATGGTGTGGGGCCTTCGGTGAGCAATATTTCCCAGTCTTTTGCTTACAGTTACGAGTAGCTATGTGAGTACACCAAGAAAGGCATCAAAATGAAATGAAATGAAGATAGACATTAGTAGTCGTGCAAAGTTTCAAAAATTCAGATGGCAGCATTATCCTTGTTAGGTCCATAAGAGTAAGCAGTGTGCAGTGAGAGTGAATAGCAATGATTGTGTGGGGGCACAAAATCGGCTCGACCTATCATTGGTCGTTGGTTAAACAGGGTGAACGATGCAAATTGCGCCCTCGCTGCATTGTTACTCTGCCATCCCATACCGTGTCATATCGAGCCCACTGCTCTATGGCCGTCACTATCGCTAACGCTAATGCTAATGCAGAGCTAACAGCAACAACAACATTAGCTACTGAACGCTGTGTGACATAAATGCTAATCAATGTGTACTAATATAACAGACATGGTAATGGTATGGCTTGCAAGAGTATACACTAGATGTCACAATTGCACTGTCCCTTGCTTGATTCGATCGTTTTCACCATTGCATCGCGCGTTTGCTGCTAATCTGGTTGACATCGTTTACACGGCGCTCGCCATGTTTGTCATTTCCTAGTTGTTGTCTGTGTGTCACTTGAGAATGTTTGGCCTTTTGATATGGTTGAGTCTCGTCGTTGTTTAGTCGGTGCCACGAAATGTTGGCGTCGATAGGCAAAGTAATTGAAACGATTCTCACTCACAATAGCAACAACAACAGCAGCACCGATAGTAATAGCAACAGCAACAGTTAAAGTAAGCGGAGTTAAAGTAAGTTTCTTTTTTCTTTGTCACATTGAGAAGCTCCATGAAAATCATGCCAGTTTGTGTTGGAATATATTTAAAGAAAACACTAGCTTATTGTTGCTAGAGGTTCGACAATCAAATATTCTTTGCAGATTGTTGTGTTGCGCTATGCTGTGTTTTGTTGGGTTCCATTGCACTGCATTGTTTACGTTTCTTAGTCTCTCCACTCTGCTTTATATTAGATGAATCGATCGAGCCTCACTGTTGCTACAGTCAGACCATGTCTCTAGCTAGTGTCTCCTGGTTAAGCCTGACATTGTCATAGAATAGACTCTACAAGAAGTGTAGATTTCGACTGCATGTTCAGTGCCTAGCAAATGAGCCTCTGCTGACAAGACCACTTTCTTTCCTACGTCTTCTTCTTCTTTTTCTCTCGTAGAATACATGAGAAGGAAAACATAGAACTAAGAGTGACACAGGCCAAAAAAGGATATTCAACAGCTAGAGTGGTAGATATGTCTCACTAGAGTGTTCACACAGGACCTGCATCTGTTCAAATGGTAGCTGTTGCATATACAATAGTAGCGGTAGCGGTGTCGGAGACGGCGGCTCAGCTTGGGGCTCAACTGTAGCTGTGGCTTCATTCGAGGCCAGACCCGAAAAGGATAACAAGCAGGAACAACACTATGCTGTGCTTTGGTCGTCCATAGTGGATGGAGACTGCCTCTAGCTCGAGATTATTCGAGCTCTCTCGCGACAGAGATAGAAAGCTCAATACTAACGTCACTGATTGAACCATTCGCCACACACACACACACACTCTCACTCATTCACAAATGCGTGTAACTTATAACAAACATAAACTTATACTTGAACTTAAAACAGAGGAGAGTTTGGTTGATAAAAATCTCAGTGACTCATCATGAAATTGCACGCTCACAATAGTTAAAATCTTGACTTCACTTCTGTGAGAAGGCGCTACCAAAAAAGGGCATCGAGGTCGCTAGCTTGCGATCCTACTGTAACTGTACGCAACCATGGTCTTTTGTGCGTGTGTGTGTGTGTGTGATAAGCAGCTCTTGAATGTGGTCCAGAGCTAGCGCTATAATTTGTTCTATTAGACTGTATTCAGACAGGGAACGGGGAACGCCATAGAACAGGAGTATCTTGTAACGTTGCAGTGCCCACCAATAGATATCGGTAGCGTTGTGCGAGCAAGCCTACAAAAGGAAGGATCCGTCTACTGTTGCATACGGTACGCCAGTATCTCACAGCACGTAATGCAGCTTGCAAACTCATAGCTGCTATCTTGAGGTTCTAGAGATTTCTCGACGCGCAAATGGGCGTGTGTTCTTCTCATCACTGCACAGTCTGGCCTTGAGTGTGCATGTATGTATGTGTGTGTGTGTGTGTGTGTGTGTGTGTGTGTGTATGTTTACAGTTTTTTCCTACAACGAATGGACAAATGCTAATGCTAGTTATGTTATTGGATGAGAATCGTTGGCCCCTAATTCGGTGCACAACAGCACCTCGAAGCAACGGCGGATTGCAATGTACTGTTGTAGAGCAACACTCATTGAGACCGGGCCTAATCAAAGCAAAGCCAAAGGCATGCAGACGAACCAGATACCAATGAGGAATAGTGGCGAATATTGCAGCGTCGTTAAGCAAGAGAAAGGCTTTGACTTTACAATATACTGTGACTGACTGACTGTTAACTGTTGTATGTTCCAAAGCAGCAGAGCAAAGCAAAACCCAACGAGGCTATCAACTTCTGAACAGAGTTAAGCTAAACTTATCCATCTATCTATCAATCGATAGCCAAACGCCATACAACAATCACCACCATCGTTCGTGTGTGATTTGATTGCGTATTTTGTGTTTGTGTCAATCACATCATAATCAGAAAGAGAAAAAAATTACCATCGTCATTTCAATTACAGCTACAGCAGCAACAACAGCAAATATAATTATCTATCAAGATGCCGTTCAAAATGCCTGAGCAGCCCAAGTGCCCCAAGTGCAGCAAGTCAGTGTACGCTGCCGAGGAAATGTTGGCCGCTGGTGCCAAATGGCACAAACAGTGCTTCAAATGCGGTAAGTTTAACGCATTAAAATTTATTCAAGTTCCATATCAATCCATAATATAACTATCATCTCAAACTCTATAACTCTGTCAATTAATCATACCGACAGGTTTGTGCCACAAGAGATTGGACAGCACTAACGCCACCGAACATCAAGGCGAGCTGTTCTGCAAACAATGCTACGGACGTAAGTTTGGACCCAAAGGTTACGGTTTCGGTGGCGGTGCCGGTACATTAACCATGGACAAAGGCGAGCATCTCGGTAACACTGAATGCGAGATGACGTAAGTTTCTTTACCTTACTCTACTATTCTATTAGCTCTTTTTTTATCATTATTTTTATATTGACTAATCTATTATCCATTCGACTCAAACAGCAACCGTCCTCAAAACACCAACGTTTAAGTTGTTCGATTCACACATGATTTATTATTAGTATATATTGAAATGCAATCACCAACAACTGCAACCAACAACACTATAATAAAGTTGCTATCAAAAGCACTATAATTTAGCTATAAACTATTCATATATACCATTGCTAAGAACGGAAAATCAATGTTGAATCAAAATTGAAAATCTATTGAGAAACAAACAACCGATGGTGTTTGAAGTATCAGTAATAAATAAAAATCGGACACGCACACGCACGAACCGGACGAATGTGATGACTATTCAACGGGAACAATATGTGAAAAGTCGTCGCCCATCTACCTATACGCTCATACTCTATATATACATAAATATATATATATATATATATATACATAATCCAATTTGGCAAGCTTTGAAAAAATGTATCACTCACCAACATTAGTCAATGATGGTGACGTGAATGGCAGCAAAAAAATGAATAACTTAAATTTCTATTGTAAACATCTTGACACTTGGATCAGCACTGGGCTGGTGACAGCTCTGTTGTCAGAAATCATCTAAAAGGGACAATCAAAGTGAAGAAGAATAGAAATGTCTGAGGCGCATTCATCAACAGACTGCTGGCCTCGCACGTCGACGTATTCAACACAGCAAAACATGTGCCTGACAGATGGAAGGGGATGATGAATGTGATTAATCTTGAAAATCTAATCATAAGAGTTGAGAGGGGCTCGTTCAGAATAGATTTTCAGAAGAGGTGAGAGACGAGAACATACACCTACGTACAGTGGAGAGTTTTTGATTGAGAGAGAATTAAATGCCAATAATATCTATCATATTGAGAGAATATAAGATATTAAAATGGAGAGAGAGAGAGAGAGAGAGAGAGACAAAGAACAAAAATTACATAATAAATATTATAAAAAACAGCATAATTATCGAGTTCAACTATTTTTGTATCAGATATTCCTTCGAACAGCTAATCATTGTCAGATTTATTGTAAATACCTTTGATTATGTTTGAGCTTGTTGTTAACAATGTGTGTTTTGATTTGTGAAAACAAAATTGTTGATTCTCGGGTGTGAATATTTCCTGGTGATATATTGTTCCTTGCCAATCCGTGTGACCTTTGCAATCATATCGACATACTCGCCGACATTGCTTGGAAGATGATCACTGAATGTTGTTTGTGCGACAACTTGCGCCATCTATTACGAAAGTAAAAACTAAATAACAATGGCACGCTTGATGCCTACAATGAGCTTAAGAAATCCCTCAATAATCAATCATGAAGTTAGATAAATTTTGCATCCTGATCGGGGCTCAGTTTTGATGGTGAAACTTGACACAGCGTCGAGGGCACGAGTGACCCTATCGACATCGGAATCACGAACCAGAATCACCGCACAACCGCCCCAACCGGCACCCGTGAGACGACTACCCAATGCGCCCGCATTTATTGCCGTCATAACGATCGTATCGAGAGCCGGATGACTGCACTCGTACAGATCGCGCAAGCTAGTGTGACTGTCGGTCATTATCTCGCCCAATGCTTTAACGTCTTGTGTAGTTTCACAGATTTTACGGAATTTGTCCACTCTCTCTGCCTCAGCTACCACATGATACGAGCGTGATCTGATCGTAAGCTGATCGTTGAGCTGTTCCTTGACAAATTCCTCACTTGTGTTGAACCTGGCCGCCAATTCGTGTCGACTCAATTCTAATCGTTCACATACTTCATCCACTGTGTAAGTGTCTTTCGTTCCGAATACATTCGCTTTCATAAATTTCATCATGTCGTCAGCGTTGAGGCCCATCTCGTGTTGCACGGCATACCAAGTGATGGATGAATCCAATCTACATGATTTCAGTTTGGCCACCTTAGCGGTCATTGCGGCACCCAGGCGAGTCTCAAGTACACGTGTATTATAGCCGGAAGTGGCGGCTTTTGGATAACGCGCCCCACAATGCGAGATCATATACGACACACCATTAGGCAATTTGACGTTGCGACACGCGAACGAGGGCAAAAATTCCACATACTTGGCGAATCCTTTCTCGGCTGTCATAATCACTGCCTGATCCATGCCGCCACTGTGGGTTCCAATGCGTCTCTCATAAATTGGACACAACGACGCCAGACTTTGCTTGTTGATTGCCAAGCTGATGTTTGCACTGTCCCGTTGTTCGTTTGACCGAATCATTCCATGCTTTCGAACAACTTCAATGTTCAATCGAGTACCAAGCTTAGTTGACATCTCTGATTGTATAAATCCTTGCAACACTGCAACCGAGGAGCCACACACGAGAGCCGACGAACTAGACACGCCTGAGGCCGCAGGCAAATCGCTTGTGATGGCAACATTGAGGCCCAATTGAGTTGAGTCCTCATGAACAAATGTCTCAAGAATTCCGTGATATCCACAAAGGAAATAATTATACCAATGATGCTGTTTGGCCAACTCAGGTCCATGATGTCGACCAGTTTCGCCCTGCCAATCGCAATATTGATCTTGGTCTGTGTTTGTGAGACACAATGTGTTGGCACCGTCTTTCCATGAGCATGCTAAAAAGATACATTTCTCAATGGCCATCGGTAACACTGCATAGCCGTGATAATCGATATGATCACCGATCAAGTTGACACGACCAGGTGCTTGGACCACAAAATTAGCGCTAGTGTTGTATTTGTTGCGAAAAAACTTCAACAATGTCGATATTCGCCTGTCTGTGTTGGCACCGTGAGAATCATATTGTACAACTTCTATTTCGTAATTGGCAGATGACATGATGAAAAATCGATTGGCTCCTTGTCTTTCGCGTTGACGGAATGAAGCTTCACCTCAAGCAATCGAATGTAATGTCAAATCGGCTGTCGATACAACTCTTGATGGGTAAGAATGATCAACGTCCCGAGATCCATGACAGGCAGTTATGTTATCGGTTCGGTTACGCCCACACCGGTAACGAATCTCACCAAACAAACAGGCACAATCGACAGTTGATATCTGCTCGCACAATCGCCGGCGTTTGATCTTCGAGCCAGTGGCCATGGTGTGAAGCTATGCGTGCACGACAGAGTGCATTCATCAATGTATTAATGATTAGCTCCGAGTCAACTCGCATCATGAGGTGAAGATAGATTTAGTTATAGCTCTACAGGTTTGTTCTATTGAATGGAATTTAATTTGAGCGGTCGTGGAAGCTGATAAGCGATTAATACTCCACACTAGTGATCTAGACTTGTATAAAGTTTTTATTCAATCCTGAAGGATCAATAAATCTGAATTGAGCTGGTTATCTAATTAGCAAAATGTGCAATAATCGCGCTAACCTATGAGTTGCACTCATGCGTTTATTGATGATACGCGTAGTTGAATTCCATAGTAAGAGTAGTACTTGTAGTAGATGGTGTTGTTGTTGT
>JAIFTH010000700.1:0-18502 GCA_019968535.1 Fragariocoptes setiger | reverse complement strand
TCTCTCTCTCTCTCTCTCTCTCTCTCTCTCTCTCTCTCTCTCTCTCTCTCTCTCATTCCCTATCTTACTTCTAGGTCATTGAGTGTTGGAAAAATGACTATGTCAGGTGAACCAGTGCGACTCAGGTAGTCAATCGAGCCTCAGGGGCTGAGTTGTTTCTGTGGTCGTTGGCCTCATGACAACAGCAGTAATAACACGGGCAACTAAAGCATGTTGCGATTGCGTGTCTCATTAATTAATCAGGCAACGTACTACAAACATATAATCAGTGCAACAACAACTACGACACAATTTCGCTCACGTCCACAAACAGTCAGTGTGGCGCAAGCGTCAGATAATAAACTCACGTATGAGTGGGTTGAGTGTGTTGCACTAACTATTGTAATTCCTGAATGAAGCCATCGTTATTGGGGACATGATCTCTGTGTGATGCAAGATTTTAAGTAAAGTTCAATGACCTATTGTCAGGAACAATGCACGTGTTTTGTCGATATATTCAGATCCTGCGCTGGAGAATCAACAAATCTGATTTTGTTTTATTGAACACTTTATAAGACCGGAAATAGTGACAAAAAATTACACGCATGCACAGTTGAGGGCAAACGAAAACGTCTAAGACAAAAACAAAAACTTGAAACGATAATTGAGCCCACATGATTGTATTGATTTGTTACGGCTGGTTGATTTGTTTTTGGTCATTACATTAGAGCACCATTCTTTTGTGTCATTAGTACGTTAATACTATCAACCTAGCAGACTACGAGTCAACGACAATGTGGATGTAGCAATCGGACTGAGATTTAAGTCAAGGACACACATCGCTTTTGTCGGTCGTTGCTTCAGGCTTTAGGCAGAGAGTTGAAACGTCGAAACGAGATGGAAGACCATTTGCAACTGACAGCAGTTGGCAGACAATAGTTACTGGCGTTGTCAAGAGTTAGGAGTCGAAATTCAAACCACACTAGAAACTGCTGAGCTGAAAATGATGCAAGAGAGGCGGTTGCCACAGAATCATAAAAGACTGACTCTCTCAACGAAAGAATAATTGAGTGTATAAAATTTCTGTCTCCGTGCGAGTGTGTCTAGCAAGTGTCAGTCAAACAGTGTGCGTGCTGTCCAGTCGGTGGCAACGCAACCCGAGCGTAACGTGCATTGCGTAACCATCAGCTATAGCGATGGAAAAAGTCCAGCAACGGACGAACGAATACGTAACCGGACGCGTCTGACGCGGTTTTTTGACAATTGACGGTGCCGCTTTTGTGGCGCAAAATGTGCACCAACGGAGTCGCTGTCGTCAAGTTGTTGCCTAACAATGATCGTGCTCAAGTTCTTATTCTTTGGTTTGCTAAAGTTTATACATCTGTTTGTTTGTTTGTGTGCGTATGTGATTATGTGTGTGTGTGTGTGTGTGTGTGCTGGTCTCTTCTAGATAGAATTGAATTGAACAACTCATAGATGCTAATATCAGTACAAAGGTGGTCGATTTAAATGTAAACATACAGACTCACTAGAGCCATTCAGCGTGAGAGTCGAGAAAAAAATTTCGTGATCATTTATAAAAATTTGGCAAGATTTGCATCTCACATTTGGTCATCTGTGGCTATGGGTGCTAGCAAATCAATGCCAGCAACAAATCAAAAATCAACAAACCAGATGCACACTTTTTTTTCAATAAGAATCATTTTGAAGGCAAGCGCGAAAAAATATTTCTTCGTTCGATGCGTGTTAACAGAGCGCTTATGAGCTTACGAGTGCAATGAAGGCGCAACAAGCATTGAATCTTAAGAGAGTGCCATGGTCACGCACCTGTCAATATTTCTGACACAGACGTCGACCGTCAAATACATCTTGCCGATCTCAAAAGATCAATAGTTTCTAATTCCTACAATTTCATTCAATTTTATGCCTTCTTTTGCCCTTTTCCACACTATTAAATATATTGCGGCCAAAAATCGTATGACATTGCTGCTGTTATACTGCAACACTCATTTGACGCCTTTGACATCTGTGACGCTCTCGGTGTGTCTCGTGTGCTTGCCATCAAATCGTCAATACAACAAACGGCAAACGTTCTACAACCACGAAATAACTACAACAAAACAAAAAAACGATTGAATGTCGTCACTCGACTTGGCACAATCACAATTGACGGCGCACATTCGACAAAACAACGACGCCGTGGTGACACAATCGTCGCGTTCACACGCTGTTGTTTGTATGTGTCTGTCTGTGCTCTTTGTTGACGACGCCGAACTTGCTGGATCCTTTTGAATTGGCGGCGTGGATCTTTTTTGGTCATTGAATAACGATAACAACAACAACTAAACTGAAATATATAATAAACCTAAACCTAAAAAACGAATCAAACGAATAAATGAACAGGTGAATGGCGATCCAACATTCGAGACTGGAAACATCGAATTGTCGATCGATTACAACAAATACGCTTCATCGTATCAAGCGGCGGCGTCGGTAGCAGCAGCCGGCACTTCTGTTGCATTACCGGGCGCTGATCCAGTGACTGTTGTGACCAGTGACGAACCAACCACTAGTGTGCTAAAATCAGCTAGAATGTCTTCGATGAACTTGGCTACGTTCGAATCAACAATTGCTCTTGATTCTGTGGCGTCTTTCATCACAAATGGCTCTCCGAGTGCTTTAGCGCAACAACTCACACAACAGTCGAAAACTTTAGCCAACAACGACGGTCAGCGTTCCGATGACAACAGCAATAGCAAGAGCCACACGAAGCGATCAGAGCATCGATTAGAATTGGGCGGCCAATTTTCTCGACATCATTCAGATGGTCATCAACAACGGCGTGCTATTGATTCGTTAGTGCCGATTAAGCTGGCGCCTGGCACCAAGGATATTGTGCTACATCGACTATTGGACAAAGAAAGCACTGAAGGTGAACAGAACATAATTGTGGGCGTTAAATGTCGACCCATTGCGCGCGGCAACGCACAGTTAATTAAAGAGGCTGCCGGCGAAGTGACCATACCTGTGCGCATTATTATCACTGACGCTAACGATCATGCGCCCGAATTTCTGGGTGCACCGTTCACGGTCAATATCAGTGAAACGGCGCCCTTAGGCACAGTGGTGGCGCGTGATCTGATTGCGCACGACGCCGATTCGGCTGGTCCGCATTCGACGCTCGAGTATCACGTTGCCGACAGTGCTTCACCGTTACAATTTGTGAACTCGTTCGAGCCAACATTGGTGTTGGTGGCGCCATTGGATTACGAAACTTTGCCCTCTTTTGAGATGGCAATCGTGGCTAGCGATCAAGGAGAGCCACAACACACAACTAGCGCCACAGTTCACGTCAATGTACTAGGTAAGTAATTTTCACTCAAATAACTGTTGTCCTCTAATAACGATTGCCACAAATCATTTCTCTGTTGATTTGGTGGACAATAATATGGTAATCGAGTGGCTGCCCAAGATTTTGTGCGTGGCCAAATCGAAATTCTTGCTTACTTGCGTTTGTTTGAAACAAACTTGAAGAGCCAATTCCGACATTTTGAAGAATTGCTGCCTGAAAAAGTGCAGCATGCTGTGCTGTTACCTCAAGAGTACACTGAAAGTGCTCGTAACAATTATCCGAAAGAAAAGCCCGGTGTCATAGCAACAGCGGTCTGAAATGATATGTCGCATGCCAATTGCTCACGCGAACATTGCGTTGGGTGCTTTGCACGTTGCGTTTGTCAGGAAATAAACTATCGCTCGCGTAAAATAAAAGAAAAATAACGCTCTGGTCAACATTTTGAGTGAATGCGATCACAAGCACCAATTTTCAATCGATGTTAGTCACCGTTCAATGAGCAAGCAACATGATTCTGCTGTCTGCTCGGATAGAGAAAGTTATAGCCCAATGAAGTGGAGAAAATAATTTCACATTTAATGAGCTCTGCATGTGTGCGCTTATGATAGAAGCGGACGCATGGGGCGCGAGTAAGCGTGAGAACGAGAGATACGTGTCAGTCGTGAATCACTTTGTGACATGCACTATGTAGATGTCTAATGTGAAAGTTTAATGTGTGAGCTGTTGTGGGTGCTGTTGTGATAATACAGATAGCTACTACATTGATTGCTAGTAGTCACTGTGAGCTGCTACGGCAACATCTGGAATGCCATTGAGGCGAGTAAATTAGGAATCTGTGTAAGGTATTGACCAATTTGACAAATTTACGGCCAAACTTTTGAAAAGACTTGTGATGCAAATTCCAAGAAGTCAAATCAATGTTAACATAGATCAACTGGAAATTTATTGTGAGAGGCGTATAAATTGTGATTGAACCCGCTGGCATGTGTCAAAATAGAATCTCTTCAGACTTACACCAGAAGCAGCCCAGAATCATGACCATAAAAGTCACAAAAAAGTCCAGGCGCAGCAAGCATTCACACAGTTGACTATATTGCCAACTGATAGCGACATCATTTATTGCGAGACAGACTCATTCACACAGAGTTACAAATTGATTGATTTGATTTTCAATGCTATTCTGATTTGTTCTGATCGTGTTCATATTTGTGGAGCTAATTCAAACTTGTTCACTGAATTAGTCGATCACTCTTGATTCCACACAAATTGCTCGTAAGTGAGAGTCGAACCAATTGCCTTAATCATTTCAGCTCTGAATGTGTTAAATTGGAGCCAATCAAGTACTTCAAGTGTTCGGAATGGCAAGTGAAAAAGTTGAGTGTTGATGATTGCGAGTCCTAAACTGACCACTTTTCACTTGTCCATTAGGATTGAGAGCAAATTCCTTTAAAAAATGCTCTTCTCGAGTTTGTTTTCTATTTCGTTCTACTTTCTCTCGACTTCTTTCTATGCCTATCTATCATTATTATTATTATTATTATTACTACTATCACTGTAGCGTTGTCATCGTTTCTTACCGATCGTCGTTTGTTCCGACAGTTATTCGATTGTAAAAGTTCAATTATGGAGCACCCACAACCGACCGACACACCGACAAAAGTGTACAAAGGCTAGCACAATTACAACAACGTTGTGAGCTGTCTGTTCTTACAAGTCTGTTCGTTAATTGACACAGAAATTCTTACGATGACAGACGATGGACAGACCGTTCATGCATCGGCAGCTCAACTGAAGCGTAAAGAGCTTCTTTATTTGTCGACCTGTTTGTGTTTCTGTCCTCCAATCTGTGGTGGTAGGTCTGTCTACATTGTGTGTAAGTTGCTCTCCGGACGCTGTTAAATCGTGACCTAAAGTTTTGCCTAATGATGAAAAGAAAACATCATGTATACAATTCATGCAGAATGCTGTGTTTAAAAAAGAATTAAGTTTATCATTTTTCGTTTGGAAAATGAATATAAAAGGAATCATATGATAGTTGATTTAATTTATCATCAATCACAATCAATGCAGTTGCATCGATTCATTGATCATTTGGGATATTTTTAAGAAGAATGATAATTTTACGAGTACAATTTTTATTGCACTGATCCAAATGATGTCACGATTTTATCTGATTTGTCTCTAAGCTTGTCTTCGCTTTCATTAAGCGCCTTCAAAAGCTTGCAATTGTCGTTGTGTCTCAAGCATCGTGAGTTTTCTCTCTAAGTATGCCGTAGGACAGAAATGAATGAATCACACTTGATATTGTTCCCATCGTAATTCGAAACTTTGTGCGAAAGCTTCTTGGAATGCCATTTTTGAATCATGCACCTGTTCCGTTGCATGATCATTAAATTGAGACATACACTGATGAGTGCGACGTGTGTTATAAGAGGGCGCAGTGGCCTAACGCTTGTTAACCTCTATCATTGGTGGAGCTCGTTAGCGTAAGATTGTTGTTCGCCAATACGACGCACATACGAGAGTAGTACCAGAAAAGAACGAGCTCTAAGAACGAATTGAAAGCCAGTGTGCATGTGTGTACCATCACCTGGCGCTCAACATTCGTTCTACGTTGAAATCGTTCACTGACCAAGCTTGAGATGATTGACATTTCACTCTAACGTTGTAGGATATTTCCGTTGCTCATTGTTTCCCATTGTGTATCGGTGTGCCTGCTTAATGTTATACTTTCACACTATGACGTAAAATTCAGTGTTGGTTGCAATGCAAAACTTTCATCGCCTGATAACTTGCTTGTTGATTGCTTTCAAGGAGTGCCTAGTGTGCCATTGTTTTTGCTCACGTCCAAATGCTGCAAGTCACTTGCCAATTGCGTACGTGCATTTTTGTGTCAATTTCATTTTATGTTTGCTTTTCTTTACTTTTATAATTGAACGAGTGTCAAATTGTTCACCAACATAACGAGTGTGTCTGCAAGTTAATCCATTCAATGTGTGTGCGTGTGTATGTGTGTTTGAGCGCTTTAATTGATTAAATTTCGTTCTACTTGAAGACTAATCATCTCAACTTTTTTATCAAATAACATTATATCGTCCAATATTTAATTATTCTAGACTTTGACGACCAAAATCCGCGATTTTCGAACGAACGATACACGATCAACATGGACGCACACGACGACACGCCACTAGGTCAGCCACTGCAAGTGTTGCCGCGACCATTGTACGCCGAAGACGGCGATCGTGGTATTCGAGCGCCATTAGAATATTCTTTCGAAGATGCGCTCACTGTCGACACCAATTCCTTGACAGGTAAAAATTCTACTCAGAGTGGTTTGCCGCGAGCGAGCGAATATTTGCACCTTGACGCGATGAGTGGTGAAATTCGGCTGATTCGTGAATGGCCTCACAACTGGCACGCACCTGTAACGCTGGTCGTGCGCGCCCAGCAGCTCGACAATCGTGATCGTTGCACTCTGACAACGCTCACACTGGTGCGCTCTTTAAACACTAATGTCGAACTTGGCTCGACGATTATACCGACGTTGAGCACATCCACATCAACTCTGGCATCGGTCGCCACAATGCGTCACTCAAAAGCGTCTCGAACCGGGAGTTTGCCCGAATCAACCGAAAACAAGCTTGAGCTCATTTTTGACAGCTCTGCGTATTCCGCGTTCGTGTATGAGAATTCGTCCATTAGTGATACGATTGTGCGTGTTTCGGCACACTTTAACCAACCGCCCAACCTCAAAAATATGGCCCGTGTAAATTATCAGCTCCTAGAAGAGCAAAATTTATTCGCCATCAATGGTCTTGGAGAAATTCATGTCAAAACAGCACTGGACTACGAGAAGGCACAAAGACACGTATTTCGTGTACTGGCCACACACCACAAAGTGTCCGATATCGTTGATGTTACTGTTAACGTGCTCAATATCAACGACAATGAGCCAAAGGTGAGGATGTTTTTTTCACTCTTGTTTGTTCGCTGTAATTGTATCTCTCCGACGTTTAATTTCACCATTTGATAAGCAAAAATGCCGCTTGATATTACTATGCTTCTTTCTCGAACTTTAAACTCAACTTTGTATTTAATTCTACACACAGCACACCTTTTATTCTAAAATGAGCGATCTGCCTGATAAATAGTCAAGTCTTCTCTTCTCTTTTCCTCTCTTATGTTAACTGCCAAGACAAGTGCAAGCTATTGTTAGGCAGGCTATAGACACTAACTAACTAATCTGAAGCGTCGTGTCAGGGTTTGTTGGGAAATGCAAATTTCTCTCTTCCCAATCTTATTTTATTTTTACGTTTTATTGCAACGTTTCCAAGATGATTCTACATCAATTTGTTGTCTACACAAGCTTTGTATTGTTTCACTGAAATGACTCCCAACATCCGTTTTCTTGTCTTTGATTGTTTATACGTGCATGTATGGCCACAAAGTTGGTTTGTGAATGCTCTGTTCTCTCTTTCACTTCAGATAGTTACCATATAACAGGTTAGTCAGGTTCATAACAATTAGTGTCTTATATGCAGGCATTTCGAGCGGTCTCATCATGGTTTTGCGATGACACTCGATGCACTTGCATTATTTTCCTCCTTTTCAAATGTAATTTTGACTTATGACATGCAAGACCTGAGTTGTCGTTGTTCCTATGTGGCATAATTTTATCGATTATATTGAGAGATCATTTCATCTCTCATAAAAGAAGATCGAAATATTCTCAGGTGTGTCATTAGATCAGGTGAACTCAATTGTTTCATCACAATGTTTGATGAGCAATTTGAATAAACAAACATTACGATTTTGATATCGCAATGATCGACCATTGATGTCACAAAAACAGCACGAAATAGATCGAATTTAAAATTTGATGTCCTCGATCTATTCTCTGAGCTACTCTTTTCTCTAATGCAGGATGCCTGATTTGTTCGTTCGAGTTGGTTTTTTCGTTTTTGCCAGCCGATATTTCTGTTAGTTTGCAAATCATGTCAAATTCGTCGATCAATGTCTGACCGAATTTTTACAATTTGAATATCATTCGAGAATCAACTATCTCCAGGCTGATTTGTTACGTTCGTTTTCGATTGCTGTTTGTCATAGAGTCTGGAAAGTAATCCTGATACGTCAATCGAGAATTTTTCATCGGACCATCATAAGACTATTGGACTTTTGACAGCCTCATGTCCTGTTCACATCATACTCACTCACCACAAATCATTGACTGGATATGAAAAAAAACCTCTATTCGAGTATCTCTTCACACACCAATGTCATTACATCAATCTACTATATTGATTGATTAAAACGTAGGTGATAAAATTTCGAACACTTATCATGTTCTCGTGAGTGGTGTTTCGATGATTGACTGAAAATTATCCATGTCGAGGTGATGAAATAAGTTCACTTTCTCAATCTCAACTCTCTCGCTCGCTTGATTGATGGCTCGGTCACACGCACCACTTCGATTGAAAGTAATACTGGTACTCAATACCGATCCGCCCAGTGATGCAATCGGTCACTCACAGTTCGACGATCTCTTCATCACCACTTTTGATTATTGTTCGTTCGATACTGGATTGGCTCGACTGCACTCAACATTCTGCAAGCCGAGTCGTGATCCCAATATTGGCGCATCAATTGATGCAGTGAACAACAAGAACAATAGCTTCAATTAGCTGTGTGCCAGTGTTTTTTGTTGCCTATGAGAGTGTTGTTTAATTTAACTGCCAGTAGTTCACTTTTAGCGATGTGTTGTTTCTTTTGGTAGTTTGCAACAGCCAAGAATAGCGCTTGCTAGCTCGCTCTACGTAACCACAAGCGCGTCGAGCGACCGAGAGTCGCGTAGACAATAGCGAATGCCGATGAAAAAAAGCAGAGCACACAGGTGGCAAAATTTGGCTGCTTTGATTTAGCTTAAAATTAAACCACAACACAGTCGATCACTTGTTTTTTTGGCCACTGACATTAATCATGAGTGAGTTGCATGACTGCTTTCATATCAATCAAAATTGCTCTGCGCACTAGATCGCTGTGAGTCACAGCAGATGCTTAAAATGCGCGTGTCTGCACATTTGCCTGCTTGATTTGGCTTGCTATTGGCTTAAGATTGACCGTTATTATGAGGCAACAACTTGAACATCCTTGCATTAGTCTTTGCGCTAACACTTGCATTTGCAATTTCGTAGGAAGTTAACTCACTGTGTTAATCGTCAATGGGCCGACACATCGAACCTTGAAGGAAGATTATCGAGCTTGCAAACTATCACCGTCAAGCGCAAACAACAACAGCAATCAGATCTTCGAGTTGATTATTATTTCACTCTAAGACTCGCAAGAACTACTTGATTGCAATGTTACAAATTTCTGACACAAATCTCTTCTTAATCTCACTTTCTCGAATATCTGATTTCCAGCTTGAATGTGATGCACCAATTAGGCGCCAGTTGATCACACGCTGATCGTTGACCTGTGTGTTTTTTCTTTTCTGCTCATGCTGCTAAATTGGACAACGACTCTCTAGTTGAAGCTGTTGATTAGCAGTCTAAGAATTGATAAGTGATTTATTGTAATGGATAGATAGATCCAATGCAAGCATACTGCTTAAAGTATCGCAAAACACAATTTCAGAATGAAGTTGTTTTCAATTAGCAACACGCTATAATTAATATCCAACTAATACTAATCCCTTCCTCAATTATTTACCTGACTTGTAAACAAACGATTTATCGGCGACAGTTTTCACTGGAAAAATACATCTTTTACTTAAGCGAGACACGTCTTAATCATCAAGCGGACGGAACCATAATTGTTGGCCAAGTGCATGTTACCGATGCCGATGCTGATGATTCTTTGACACTGCTGCTCGCAGGCCAGCACGCGCACCTGTTCTCGATTAATCCACGCGGCACTCTAAGTGTTGCCAAGCATATTGCTTCACGTGGTCTCAATGTCAGCCAATGTCACTTGTCGGCGGTGGCCAGTGATACAGACGCCAGGCATACGACGAGTGCGACTATTCTGGTGCACGTAGCCCCATCGTTGATGGGAAAGCCGCTAGGGCTGGCACCCAACGAGGGAAAACTTTTGCCAGTTGTCACAACGAGTGCATCGACGACAACCGCTGGCTCACGGCGTTCGCCTACAGCCACTATGATGGCGAGCGTACAGCACATCATACACACTGTGTTGTTTGAGGCGCCACGGTCAGCGTTAATATTAGCTCTTGTGCTGGTTCTCTTGTTGGTCACCTTAATTGTACTGATAATCACAATGACGATCCGATCATTTAGGCGACGAAAATGTCCAAGTCGTCAACATCGTGTGGCTCCTTTAGATTCGGCCAATGGCACGTCGGCACAACGTATGCTCACTTCATCGGGATCATCGTCGTCCTCATCGTGCATGGGCTCTTCAGCTGCATCGAGCCCATCAACATCGTACACGGGTGACTCAGGGGGAAATGTATCTCTAAACGGAGCTCAAACTCAGCGGCTCAAGAGACATCAACAGCAACAACAGACGCTCAACGATCGCAAGCAACCAACTCCAGCCAATGTTTATGTCAACTATCCAGCATCGAATCATTCGAGTTTGGCTAATCATCCAAATGATATTGCTAGCAACCTACGACTCGAAACAAAAAACACAGACCCTTGGCCAGTGTGTGATTATTCAATATTGGCTAATGTGCGTCGTACCGCCAAAACAAAGTCACCTGCGTGTGACGACTCTCTTAACATCTCTGGGCATTATAATGTTCAAAGACCAGACATGGATGGCAACAACACGTGCGAACGGAACGGACAGAATAAAAATGCCAACAAGTGTGAACAAGATGATGACGAGGACGATGGCGGTTTTCGACGCTACTCAACCCTAGGCTCGGTACGTGGGCGTCGTTCAATGGATAGAAATATTAATAATCAGTCAATGGCTTTAGCACAGACGCAAACGCAAACAAGCGCACAAGATGGTACAGCGTCTGTAAGTTTGATGGCGATGATTCGACAGCAAGGAGCACGCAAACAAGCATCTACTATATCGAATGGCGATGCGTCAAACGATATTGGAAATGCCTCGAGAGTGAGTGTCATCAAATGGCCTCAAGGTTCGATTCCTCGTCGGGTCAAAAAACTGACATGGGACGACGAAGAAGATGAGTTAGCATTCACTAGAATAAGTGATGCTCAGCACCATCGTTATGTTAGCCAATTTGAGGCGGCAAAAAATAATCAACGCCTAAGATCAGTCATGAGTCCCAATCTAGTCGGTGTCAGTGTTGATGCCGACGATTGCGATGATGACACAAATAATGATGATCATCTGCGTCGTTTAGGAGGCTCTACCATAATGGTGCATGCTAATCAAACGCGTCCACTAGAGCCATCTGATTATTCCAATCAAGATCGTCAAACTAATCATCTACAAGTGGCATTACCGTCAACAATTGCGCCAACTGATGGCAAGCACTGTGATTCGAACGAGCATTCGACGCTGCCAGACACAGCAAAAAAAAGCTCACCTCACGACAGTTACTATTACACGAATGGCCAAACAACCATCAAACGTGGACCCAAGTACCACCAAAGAAACGATTTGCACGTGCAGGTACAACTGGAGCATCAACACAGAAAGCTGGCAGCATTAGCTGCCTCCCGTTTACCTGACGTCACTGTTTACTTTTGAATCTTTACTGAGGAAAAGCACTGAGTAAATGTTTCGATGCACAAGTGAAGCGACAAGCACCTCACATATTCCATAAGTCCATATTCGAATATTTTCAATGGGTTGATTTTTTAAACTGGAAACTTTCGTCTAGCAGTCAATTTGTGAGACACAAGTTGAACGATTCTAGTTTGATGCTTACACAAAGTGCCTATTAAATATGGATCCTATTTGGAATCTTAAATCTTATGTCATGATCGATTTCTCGAGCTCAATCAGCGACAAATATCATCTAGCAAGTTCGAATCAAACTTGCCGGATCTTTGTAGAATTAAAGTTCCTAGAAGCGACTAGATTCATGGCAAATTCATTCGAGTGCTGATTCATAGAACAGCTAGCCTTTCAAGAATAAAATGAAATAATTACGATTGTACATCTGTAAACAGCGTTCACATTATCTATTTTAGATATACATCTAGAAGATGTATTGAATGTTTATTATTTCGATTATGTTTTTTGATCGCACGGTATTTTGTATTCAAAGTTCCGAAGTTCGGAATCCGAACCGTATCTATAAAAGTTGCACGCGAGTTTCAAATTGCCGCTCCTGTTCACACAAGTCTGTGCGCATGCTCAAACCACACTGACAATTGAGGAAGGCTGGGCAGCGGATTTGTTAATGACAAGCATGTGTTTTATCATCAAAAGAGGGTAACTTATTGTGGTCAAGTGTGCAACGGCGACACTTGCGATTAATTTATTATAAACAGGTGCTATTGAAAGCGGAAACCAACATTGGCAGCAAATCATGATACATCGCAGTTTGCTTCGATTCGTCATCATAGCGCTGGCATGGCTTGCCGGCTTTTGCTCGCGTTTGTTTGCGGTCATTCGCTTCGAGTCCATCATTCACGAATTCGATCCTTGGTTCAACTATCGTGCCACACATTACATGACCGAGCATGGATGGTATGATTTTCTCAATTGGTTCGACGATCGTGCCTGGTATCCGCTGGGACGCATTGTCGGCGGTACCGTCTTTCCTGGACTGATGATTGTCAGCGGCGCCATTCATTACGTGCTGCAATTACTTCACATTCATGTACATATACGTGACGTGTGCGTCTTTTTGGCGCCCATTTTCAGTGGCCTCACTGCAATCGCAACGTACTTTCTTACCAAAGAATTGTGGAACGAATCCGCTGGTCTATTTGCTGCTTGCTTCATATCAATTGTTCCTGGTTACATCAGTCGTTCAGTGGCCGGCAGCTACGACAATGAAGGTATTGCCATATTTGCCCTCATGCTTACTTATTATTTATGGGTGAGGGCAGTGAAAACAGGAAGCATATTGCACGCGAGCTTGACTGCATTGGCTTATTTCTTCATGGTTTCCGCGTGGGGCGGCTACGTTTATATTATCAATCTGATACCGTTGCACGTATTCTGTCTCATCATAATGGGTCGCTTTTCGCATCGTATCTACATTGCGTACTCAACTTTCTTTGCGTTGGGCCTATTGCTTTCAATGCAAATTCCATTCGTTGGCTTTCAGCCGGTTCGCACATCCGAGCACATGGCTTCTGCCGGTATATTCGTTCTTGTTCAGGCATATGCATTCCTCAAGTACCTACAGTTACGCATGACCAAGGCTCAATTCAAGATCTATTTCAACACGGCAGTGGCTGTTGCTACCGGTGGTGTGTTTCTCACAGTTGTTCTGCTCACACAACTCGGTTATATTGCACCATGGTCAGGCCGTTTTTATTCACTTTGGGACACAGGTTACGCAAAGATCCACATTCCCATTATTGCTTCAGTGTCAGAGCATCAACCGACAACATGGTTCTCATTTTTCTTCGATCTACACGTTCTCGTGGCTGTATATCCTATTGGTCTGTGGCAGTGCATCAAACATTTGAATGACGAACGTGTCTTCATCGCCCTCTATGCCATAACAGCATCATACTTTGCCGGTGTTATGGTTCGTCTCATGCTCACTCTGACACCTGTAGTGTGTGTTTTGGCAGCGATCGCATTCTCAGACCTATTTATGCACAGTCTCAAGGAGGATGAACCAAGCAGTGAACTCAAAACATCTTCACGCCCTGAACAAATCACTTCAAGCGATTCCAAAAAATTAGGAGGTGATAAACTGAAGCAACGCAGCCGTCCAAATCAAGCGAACGATAAAGAGCAAAGCATTGGACCAGGTCTCAAGACGTTCATATCGATTTCGGCATTGGTGATATTGTTGCTGTTTGTTGTGCATTGCACTTGGGTCACCAGCAACGCGTACTCGAGTCCCAGCATTGTGTTAGCCAGTCACAACAGCGACGGGTCTCGTATGATTCTTGACGATTTTCGTGAAGCTTATTATTGGCTGTCTCAGAATACAGACGACAAAGCACGCATCATGTCTTGGTGGGATTACGGATATCAAATGGCTGGTATGGCCAACCGGACAACTCTTGTCGATAACAACACTTGGAATAACAGTCACATAGCTCTGGTTGGAATGGCCATGGCCTCCACGGAAGAAAAGGCCTACCAGATAATGCAGTCGCTCGATGTAGACTATGTACTCGTGATATTCGGCGGTGTCATCGGTTATTCTGGTGATGACATAAACAAATTCCTATGGATGGTGAGAATTGGTGAGGGCGAGCACCCAACAGAGGTACGAGAAAGTGATTTCTTCACTGACCGGGGCGAATTTCGCGTGGATGCCGGCGGTTCACCCACCCTGCTCAACTGTCTCATGTACAAATTGAGCTATTACAGATTTGGCGAGCTTCAATTAGACTATCGTAGTCCGCCAGGGTTTGATCGAACGCGTGGCGTAGAAATTGGAAACAAAAACATAAAGCTCGAGCACCTCGAAGAAGCCTATACAACAGAGCATTGGCTTGTTCGTATTTATCGCGTCAAAAAATTACCGAACCGGCCTCGGTTGTCATCTGCTGCTTGAAAAAGAAAAGAAAACATGAAGAACCCTTTTTCGATGGACTAGCCAAAGACATAGATCTGTAAAAGATCGGCTTTTCACCGTCGGCCTGTGCGTAACAACACACGTGTATATTTGATGCTTGTCATAAATATTAGACGAAAATAAAGATGGTCAGTCCAATGGAAGTCGCCTATCTTCGTTGAGGAAACTCCTTATGAAGGAAATTGCTCATCGCACATCTAGACACTTCGCTAATCATATCTCCGGGGCCGGGAACATTTTTAACAGCCTTGATATTGTTCAATATGATAAGATCAGTGAGAACCTGTGACTTTTTGGAGGTTTCATCCTCACTATCGATGGCGGAACCACTCATGATCAAATGAGAATTGAGACTATCGTATTGATCATCAAGTTCAGAGAACAGATTGATGTTTACAGGGTATAAATGCATTTTACTCATATTGCCTGCAGGCGATCGATCTGCTTTCGAATACTCTGGTTGATGTCTGATCTGATTGAGATCGTCACGTAGCAATACATATTGATTATGATCATATTTGTGCATCCAGATGTGCAGTTCGTCGATTGCCGTCGAGTTCCATTCTCTAGTATTTCCGGTACGCATGATTATTGGAGCGAATTTAGTAGGGTCGTCTTTAGAGGTTGATATCTTGTTCGGGTATAAGCCAAATAAACGAGTGTGCAAAGCTAAAGCACCAATATTAGTGAACTCTTTAGCCAATGGACGAATCTTAGTGTAGTCAGCGAACGCTACAAACCCGTAATCGATTGCTCTTATCTTGTAATAGAGATCCTTCTCACATGGAGGACCATAGGGATTTATGCAGTCTCGAAAAGCAAATTCCAAGTCCGGTAATCTGTATATCAGATTGCGAGTGTCAATAATACCAGTAATCTGACCACGCAACCAATCACCTAGATTCGTCTTGTGCAAGTTACGAAAAACGACTAATTGATGTAAACTAAAGGTCAATCGAGCATCTTTTCCTTCGCACTTAGGACGTGAATCTTCGATGGTCTTCTGCGTCTGGTCAATCCATTGTTGATATTTAATTACAAAATTAGCGTAGAAAGTGTCACGTGGTTTGATGTACAAAGCATCGGGAGAATCCCACCAAATAACAACGGTCGGTATCAATGATTCTCTCTGATTGAGCTGTTTTTGTTCCATAGCCTCTTGAATATCTAGCAGATACTGAAAACAGCTAAATTTGATATTGTATTTCTGCCTACTCCCGTTGTGCCGACGATCATAATTAGAGTGACGCGACTTCCCATTTTTATAACTACTGACAGAGCACTTGGCATTACTACCAGGTCCAGGAAGTTGGGCCAACCTTGATAATCCAGGTGGATACAGATAGATGCTGTCAGCTCGTTCGAAATAGGTTTTGCCGGTGTCAACGTTGACAACATGAACAAATGGCTCTAGAATGCCATTCGCCGCCCGACATTGGACAGTAAGTATCTTAGCGCGGAATACCTCGAATGGCCAAATTTTTTGCCTAACAATAACAAGCTTATCGATGGTCAGATCCTTTATACGGGCCTCCCACAGAGGATTGTTGAAAATTGCATCTGAGATTATTTCGAGTTCCTTGGCGTCCATGTCTATGTCACGTTGCAAGTGAATTTTCAAAAAGTTTAGTTTTCAAAAAAATACATCCTCGTCAATGTGTTAGTCAAGTAATAACAGCAGCAAGAACTACACATACACGTCAGTGTTTTGTGTGCTGCTTGCATAATGATTTGCAATGCAGAACAAGCTGGAAGCGTCCTATTATAAGAAAAAAGTCGTGTTAAAATGGTTTTTGCACACCAGTTCGCCTCATTCATGCAATGTAACTCGATTTTTGCTCAATATCAGCTGTCCATGATGCACCGCATACTACTGGCAATGCTGAGTGCGTAAATCGGCAACTCCCATCAAATCGAATATTTGATAACATCACACACGCCCAAACAGTTATTCAACAGTAAGGAAGAAAAACAAGAATATCAGATCATCACAAATGTATTCAATTATCATAAAAAAATTGGCCAATAGTTCAGTGAGAGGCTCATTATTGACCATTAGGTGATAGTTTTTGAATCAATTTATTCCAGAGCATTCGGCAATGCAGACATGGACGCCGAGGGACGCAAGATCATCGTTTGTGACAATGGTACCGGTTTCATCAAATGTGGCTATGCCGGCTCCAATTTTCCCGTCAAAACGTTTCCATCTCTAGTGGGACGTCCTATCATAAGGGCTGTCAATCGAATAGATGGAATAGAAGTAAAAGATTTAATGGTCGGCGACGAGGCAAACAAATTACGCTCGTTGCTCGAATTGTCTTACCCGATGGAGAATGGTATCGTTCGCAATTGGGAAGATATGTGCCATGTCTGGGATTATACATTCTATGACAAAATGCAAGTTGAGCCAGAGGATTGTAAAATATTACTCACAGATCCACCGATGAATCCGATTTCCAATCGACGTCGCATGCTAGAGACCATGTTTGAGAAGTACGGATTTCATTCGGCATACATTGCAATACAAGCCGTACTAACCCTCTACGCCCAAGGTGAGCATTCAAAGAGTTTTTATATGTTATCATTATTCCTATAGATATTTTTCACAATCGGCTAATGGTATCAATAATTCTAATTCCGATCTCTTTCTTCAATTGCCATTTAGGTTTATTGACCGGTGTCGTAGTGGATAGCGGTGATGGTGTCACACACATCTGTCCAGTTTATGAAGGTTATGCACTACCACATTTGACACGACGATTGGACATTGCCGGCCGTGACATCACGCGATACTTGACCCATTTGTTGCGATTGCGCGGATATGCGTTCAATCATACCGCTGATTTCGAGACTATTCGTATGCTTAAAGAGAAATTGTGCTATTGTGCATACAATGTTAAACAAGAGCAAATGTTGGCCACTGAAACAACGTATCTCACTGACACATATACATTGCCAGATGGACGTGTTATCACGTTGGGTGGAGAGCGTTTCGAGGCGACTGAGGCCCTGTTTCAGCCCCACTTGATCAGTAATGAGGGCCAAGGCATTGCCGAATTATTGTTCAACACAATCCAAAGTGCGGCTGTCGATGTGCGTGGCGAATTGTATAAGCATGTAGTATTAAGCGGCGGGTCTACCATGTATCCCGGCTTGCCGTCACGACTTGAAAAAGAGCTCAAACAATATTATTTAGATCGCGTATTGAATGGTGACGTGGAGCGTTTGCAAAAGTTCAAGATACGTATTGAGGATCCGCCCAATCGCAAGGATATGGTTTTCATAGGCGGTGCCGTTTTAGGTGAAGTGATGAAAGATAAGCAAGAGTTTTGGTTGTCCAAGCAAATGTACGAAGAGATGGGTATTCATCGTCTGATGGACATCAAATATGGTTCGGCCAATAAGCATAACACTAATGTCATGTGATGCCATCATCGAGTTGGTCGCCCACACACACACACACACACACACACACACACACACACACACACACACACATTAAA
>JAIFTH010000699.1:0-18546 GCA_019968535.1 Fragariocoptes setiger | reverse complement strand
GTGTGTGTGTGTGTGTGTGTGTGTGTGTGTGTGTGTGTGTATTTGTGTGACTGTTGTTGGAGTTGGTGTAAAAAAATCGGCGGATTTGGAATCAAATGGAATAAGTGTGAGAGAATGTGTTGCGGTTGGTTTTGTGGATGAAATGGCATAGATAACAAATAATCATCATCATTATTAGAATAACAATAACAATAATAATAATGATGATGTTGATGATGATGATGATGACGAAAATAATAGAAATGCAAACACAAGTAATGAGTGAGCCCTCACGCCTACGGCTATTCTTATTGAGTACAACGAATCCTGCGCTAGGTTCAATTCAGTTCAGTCTGATTCGGCTCGACGGTCGGTGGCAGGTGCCACGCGCGCTCAACACACACACACACACACAGCTGCCATTTACAGCTCAGCAGCTTCGTCATGGGGCCCCACGTTCTCTCATTCATTCACCGAGCGAACGAACGAGCCAAACATTCAGTGAGTGAGTGAGTGAATAAGTGAGCTCTGCAGGGAGAAGTGGGTCGTGTTGCTGCCGCCACTGCTTTGTTGGCTGGTTATTGTTGATAGCACGTACGTCGCCCTTTGCTTGTGCCTCGCTTCGTTTCGCTCCGCCCGTCATTTGAGCTTGAGCTCGAGTCTGAACTCAAGCTCAACTCCAGCTATCTGAGGTTCAGTTCAAGCTTGAGTTGGAGCTGTGGCTAGCCACCTACAGCACAGGCTACAGGGTACAAATCAAGGAAGTAGGTCGGCATTCTTTCACTCATTGTGCTTCGCTCTTTGTGTGAGCGCTAGCGCACGCGTGCTACCACTGGCAAGCCGGCACGTGCACATTGACAGCGTACGCGCGTGCGCACGTGCCCGCGGGCTGTGCACACACACGCACACACAGACACGGAACATGAATCACATCAAGCGGTCTAGCAGTTGTGACTTGCTAGCTGGCAATAACACATACATAGGCACTTAAATTGCCTAATTGATAAATATTAACATGTATGAACACAATAATTGTCATGTGATCTTATAAAGAATATATTTCAGATGAACAGATGTTTTCATTTAATCTAATCCTTCTCTTTGATTATCTCTGAACATTATCCCTCTCTTTTTGATTGGACACAAAGTCACCCCCCCTTTATTCATAATGCATTTGCAACATTTGGGCTGTGATTTGAAATTCAAACTTTGAATGGTGTTGGCAAACAATTGTATAATCGAGCCTGTTGCTTTCAGTCCTGTTATTTCGATGGGAGTTCTTTCTTAACTCTCAAACAAACAATCAAAATCTTGCTACTTGAATCTATGTTGCAGATCAAAAAAGTGCATCTCTCAACAGATCATGACCCCCGTCGACCTTTTGGTTTACGAATAATGCCTTCAATACCAGCACCGTGAGCTAACTCTGAAGCCAGCTAATCTTCACCAAGTATTGAGTCCAAAAATCGGATGACAAGTCCGGCTCGATTCACCTTTTTACCGCTCGATGGTCTCTTGTTCATTCTAAGTTGCACAAAGGAACCGATTATCCGAGAGCCTGCTATTAGATTTCCTCGTTTGCGTGTACAACCAATCCGATTATCCACGATGGAGAGATAGAGAATGATATGTCTCAATAATGTGTCTATCGATTAGACACAAAATGAACTCATGTTAGCGAATCTCTCAAAGCTTCGTTTTCCTAGTCACATGATCATGTAGAACAGTCACATGGTGGTTCAGCTGTGATGTAGCTTGATACCTCAAACTTCCCAATCATCAATTATAAGGCTACATACATAATTTTGCTATAATCATGATAGCGCTGCACAATAACAGTTGTCGACTATATATACTTGACAATAGACTTGCCCCAGGCAATAAATGATTAGCATTGATACAACACAATTGATTAGCCTATTAAGCTTTGCAGTCTCGTTGCATATAGCTCCGTAGTTCAATGCAAACCAACGAGTGCATGTGCTGTCACGTAATATTCTTGCACACTGAAACTCAAAAAATTCGACCCAAATCCACTCCGTGTTTCGTGAGCATAAGCCATGTTTATTGTAATTGATTTGATAATATCTGTATCACGGTAAAAGTTGGGCGCACTTGCAATTCAAAAGCTATCGCTTGGTGCGAAATCATCTCAGAGCAGAGCAAGGCTTAGCGGAGCCAATTGACTAGAAAGGTGAATTCATACCTAATTTTGTGTTAAAATCAAATCTCGCTCGTCTCTGTTGCCTGATGGTGGCCTTGATTTCGGCCCGCTTGACTAGAACATTGATAATTAACACTAACAATGGCCACAGCGATGATATTGCCCAAATGTGAACGGGAAGTGAGGTTAGAAATTCGAAAGGTAAATCAGATGAGGGCATGTTTAACTTGAGCTCGGCAATACTGAACAGTATTTGTGACGTTAATAAAACGATAGATAGTGCGACCCAAATCCTATTCTGGCACGGACTACGTTGCCACATGAGATGAGTGCGATGCACGAAGCCGGCCGATATGACAATGAAATACAGCACTAGGAGAAAGGCGGCAAACACTTGTGCGGTTAATAGGTGAGCCGACCATAGGAACTCGTCGGTGTCAGAGGCGCCAGTTGAATTTTTCACACTAGTAAACATCCAGCATGGACCGAGGCTGGAAGAACCAAAACCGGTTAAGTCGCACGAATGAGCAATGATGGCACCAAAGCATAAAACAACTATAATAATTGACGGTATAAATTTGATGAGGTAACAGATGACAAAGAATATTATATTCTGACAGCGAGTGATAACGAGAATAAACAAACGATTGTTAGGCGATTATTTCTTTCTGAATTTGTATGATATTGATGGGTCAGAAGAAGGGGATTATGTAGCTTACCTCTTTTTTCAGTTGCAAATTTTTACCAACCGCTATTTTCATGACTTGAGAATCAATCTCGGTTCCCATGAGTGAGAAACTCATTAGTGGCACAACAACCACGGTCAACCAAATCGTGAGTCCCGACGAGAGCATGGGCGGCAGGAACAGAATTGAGGTGAGAAATTGAGCAGAGCTTAAGCTCAATGCAAAACATATCATACAGACGAAACTGTTTTTCATTTTGAACGTGAAATGTCGCGCCTCCATAATGAGTCCATGCAAACTGACCGGATCGTTTCGTTTGAAAGCAAACGAACACGGCAATGTGGCTAACAATGAGGCTAAAGCGGTGGGATTCGGTAACTCGTGGGCCAAACGATTAGAGTGAAGCAATTTGATTGTGGTTGCCATGGCCCGTTTAGTGGTGTCACTACTGTCACAGGAATCAGTGTCATACGAAGAGTCTGAATGCTGACGATTGCTGGTAGAAGAATTCAACAAAGATGATGACGACGACGATGATGATGCTGAATCTGGTGACGAGCTCGATCGATTGGATGATGAATCTTCGGAATCGGACGACGATGAAGAAGATGACGATGATGTGGTCGATGAGGATGCCGTCGAAGACGATGATGAATTTGATGATAAAGATGATGAGGTGGATGATGAGAGAGATGTTTTCGAGACGATCGACGTCAGTGAGGATGGTGACGTGCTCGATGTTCGTTTGAATGACTTTTTATCTTGAGATCGCGAGCTGCTCAGCGTTTTGCGGCGCTTTGAGCGCCGTTGGCGTCCGCGCCCTTGAGCGGTACTATGCATGCACGCCGTCGGTTCAAGTGGTTCGATACCTATACTAGCATTGGCCTGCAAGAATAAACCCGTATTCACTTTGCTTAGTGAGCTACCGATAACACACACTATCTCGCCGTACTCTTGCATAATCTTAATCATTTCGTGAGTCAAATTCGGCGTGCAATCGGTGAACAATGACACCTGTAACGGAACATTGTCAACTTCTTCCAGATGAGGTCGTATATTCTCAATTCCTTTGGGCAGTTTGGCTCGATTTGACATGTCAAATGCGAATGGCTCGGTTTGGTCCACTTCAGACGGTACGCTGTCGCTAAGCTCACCTGATTTGTCGTAATCCGTCGCTGTCACCTTATCACCGCCTGATAAAGTGACAGCTCTGACGGACAATTTCGAGTGTTTTTGATGCATTGAATGTTTGTCGTTGTCGTTGTCGTCGTAAGAGCAGTTCATGCTGTCGAGACGCGTCGACGGATCTGCGGATGATTTGCTTAGGCCTAACACTAACGACGGCACACTCATCCAATGCGACAAACTAGATCCGTCATGCATCGCGTGACTTGGCATTGAACAATTGCGACAACCGATGGCGGTGCTGTTCGAAGAACGTGTCGACGACGAATCGGATGCGCGTGGATTGAATAGCAAGTGCTGATGCGCGTTTTGTTGAAAATTGGCGCCCGAAAAATTGGGATCAGAATTGAGGCGTTCAGTTGACAACAACTCCGTTGAATCGGTGCTGTTGGGCCACACACTCATAGTATTCACAGTTTGAGAGTCTGCGGTGGGCGATAATAGGGTTGCAGGCGTACCCGTGCTTGTCGGAGTGTCGCTCATCAAAGAAATATGACAATTCCATCCAGATTCAAGGCCCATCTTTTCGTTGAACACACGACTGCGTAATTCATTCTCTTTGCTAAAATGCACAAACCGGATGCAGGCCAACTCTAGTTGCTCAACGAGTGATACAAAATCAGGACACGCCTGATGCTGCATCGCGACCATTCCGACGAACACTTGATCGGTTAGCTCGTCAAGCGCCTCCGATAGACGAGTTGCGCGTCGTTTGTGAGACACTTTACGCTTGTATCGTTTCTTTATCACATCTTTGGTCTTTCCTCCAGCGGTGGCCACTGCATTATTATTCAATCCATCATTTGTATGCTTTGCCTCATCCTTTGTTGTTTCTGTTGTTGGCTTCGACACGTCAGGTACAGTGTTACCGGAGTCAGCATCAGCACACCCTTGGTCATCAGTTGTACTAGTGCCTCTGTTGTCATCGATTGAGCTCAAACTCATATGTCGTCGCTCTAAAGTTGCTGACAGTTTGTGTGTACGAGTAACAGCAGTACCTGGATCGTTCACGATGGGCTGATCGTTGCATCGGGCCATGGTTTGCAAACGGCGCAACGATCGATCGAATCGTTGAGTCTCTTGTGCTGGAAATTCTATGTAATTGCGACCTAAATTGTGGCGCCTCAATAGTGGAGCGTACGAGAACGCCAAACAATAGGACGTCAAACTGGTACGCTGATAGAAATCGAGTATTTTCTTGCGAGCATTTTCGTTAAGCGGACACAGATCCTGACCGTCCCAATAGTCTTCGCACGTGTCCAGCAAAATATCAGCCGTTCCTTGGCTGAACACTTGATAGCTTCCAGTAAATATATCCTTGAATATGTTGCATGTCATGTTGGGAAAGGGTAGTTTGAGTCGTGTGGCACTCGTTGACGACGCTATCAGCGTTGATGCTACACTGGCCTGACGAATCACATTGGGATCGATGTGACGAAATAGCGCAATTTGGTTGCAATATTCGTAATTGGCGGTGGCCGATTCAGAGAACCCGATCAATCGTGATACCATACACAAGCAACGTCGCTTGACCACAGGCACTTTGTGACCTTGACATAACGACTCGTAGTTGATTGTCTTATAGAAGCGAAAATAATCGGCCAGCGATTGTTCGCAACAATTGTTCATCATGATCGATAGGCCGAGCGGTTTAAGATTCTCGAGATAAGCACGCCAATGAGCGTCGTCAAATTGAAGCTCACCGACAACAAGTGTATCACCTCCTGTCGAGGTTCTATCGCTATTACTGTGAGGAGCAGCACTATAACTATTTGTCAAGTCTAATACTTCGACGTGTGACGAAACCAACGGTTTAATGTTATGGCGTTGTCGATGATTGTTTGCTCCTTGGTCACCATTCATTAAAGCTGTTGACTCGTTAGGGGCCGAATAACTGTGCACGAGACGATCGCTATTTGAATCGACGGTATGATGCGCGTATACATCGTCATTCTGCTGTTGTGTTGTTGGCATCAATTGCTGATTCGCTGATTGTGTATCGACCAAATTGGTCGTTTGAAAATCTTCTTGATTGGAATCGATATCGATATTGTTCTCAATATTATTATCATTATTACTATTAGCAGGTCGCATTATTGTAGATTGGCTGACTCGGTCGTCGTTGCGCGGCCCATTAGTCAATAGACATATTCGCTCTGGCGTTGCTGTTGGCCACGACAATATTCCCACTTTATCAATGCAGCACAGTGAGGTTAAACTACCCAACACCTGTAATAGGCTCGAAGAACGCCACACATGTCCGCTGGTGCCTCTAATTAGGTCAATAAACAATCTGAGCACCTGTTGGAAGCTGGCACTACTTGTCACTTGACGGATATCATAATCACCGGTGTATTTGTTGGTGCCTCCATCTATAGTGGTGTCAGTCTCGGGCGGATTGCCAACACTAAACGATGCATGATTCTTGTTGGCTCCTGGATGCTGATGATAGGCAAAATCAGGTGTATAGTGAGACGGTGTCTCAACATCAGGTGTCATGGTGCTGCTGACACTCTTCTTGTTGCCCTTTGACGAAGATCTTCGACGCTGGGCGCTTCTACAACACAACAATCGAACTGTACCGTAAGCGTTCGCAATGAGCCACAACGACGGAAACATCCAAGGCAAAAATGGCATTATGGTAAGGGCGGGACGCAATAATAAATATGACAGTGATATTGGCTTGATACGATGATCACTGTCGGTCAAATCCAAATAGGCATAGTGTATAGCAGTGACTATGGTTGACAGCAGAAACACTAGAGGCATGACCAGCGTTTCAAAGTAGCTACGCGATACTATAAAGCACTCTTTTTCAACAGAATTTACGGGACGTTCGGTGCGACGCAACGAAATTCTCAACGAATTAATGTATGGCGCTGAAAGCATAATGAAATCTTGCGAACGGCATGCTCTTTTCAAACGAGCATGTTCTGAACTAAATGCTTGATGGTGATTGCCTTGGTTGTTTGTACGCTTAGTCGATGATGATTCATTTTTCGAGTTTCCAATTACATCAGATGGTTGCATGAAAATACTGTTATCTTTTAATAGAAGGTGATCATATACTGTTGACCGATTGTCGCTTTGCTGCTGTTGGCGATGAGTGTCGGACTGATGAGGCACAATTTTTTTCACACTGATACAGTCGCCGGGTGCCGTGTCGCCTGGATTCATACGAATGATATCACCCTTGACTAACAAGTACACGGGTAGATTGACGCAAGATCCGTCGCGATAGGTCATCTGACGATGTATGCACGGTGATTGGGGCACAAATAAGTGGCTCGGTTTGGCTGATTGCTGGGAATATTGGCGCCAACGACGCAACAGACGTCGATTGCGTGAGCACATGTATATCAGATCGAGCATTCGTTCAGCCTTCATCAGTAGCTCTTGGTGGCGCAGTCTGGTGTCCCACATGTTGACAGTTAGATTGAATAGCAACAACATCAGCAGTATGAATCCGTGCCATTCAGTCCATGTAACTGCAATATTGTTGTCTGCCCTGATGACAAAAGCCACAATGAAGTGTACCAACGCTTCGGCGCCCATGAATATCACTGAGGGCCAGCGCATTTTTGACAATTCTGAACGGAAAGAGAGTGAATCTTTGAGCCAGACCAAATTGCCGCGTCCTTTACACGATTCCTTGGTGGCTACAATCTCTTGTTTGATGGCATTATGAAGTCTCCGAAGTGCCTCTTGTGTGTCCAAGCCGTCGTTAGCTATGGCTTCTGCGGCGGTCGCTGTTGTTGTTGCTGCTGTTGTTGCCGCTGCCTCTGTTTCACTTGTTTTCCTCATCATGAGCTCCATGTTTGCTTTCTTCTCCAATGAGTTGTCTAATATTGCGATAGAAAAACAAAACACGACACAATTGAACCTTTATGTTCAATTGAGCTCGTGGCTGCACGTGAACTCGTCTTCCCAAATGATGCCGTTGTCCGACTTGATGCGTTCACATATGTGTGTGCTAAGTGTGACGATCAATCTCTGGTTGATGTTGATGCTAACGTCAATTGTATTAGAATGAGTAAATCTTGATTCACATTGTAATTGTCGTAAAAAAATGTCCCATGGGACAAACACACAGAGAAATAAAAATAAACAAAAATTCTTTCTCTCAATGTTGCGTGCCATTCGATGTCGACTTAAATCGTTTAATGTCATGAGTCAGCTGATGAATAAGCTTCGGTCGCTAGGCACACACGAGCAGCGTTCGTTGGCAAGCTAGCTAACTGCAGGCTCGTTCTCGAGCTAATGCGTAAGGAGGTTGAATATATGCGCCAGCACGTAGTAATTCGAATAATCGCGCTCGCGTGCGCTGGCCGCGTTTCGTTTCGTTGCGTTCGAAGTTTGAATTTTCTGTTTAGACACGCCAGATGAAATTTCGTTGTGAACTGTCCATTAATCAGTTTGAGTATTTTACCCGGCCGATTTCATACGGTCGATTCTATTCCTAGCATTGTCATCAATCAACGATTAGCGGCCGTTGATCTTCTATGAATTGATTTTCATTCATGAATCATTACTTCAACTAACGTAGATGTTACTCAGTGAGCTACGACCTTATTGAGGGCTCTCATTCAAGGCCCCTATGATATGTAAGCAATCTATCGTTGGGCAGAGTCGAAATATCCATCGAATATATAATTGCATGAGATCACATTCAATCAATTGATTGGGCAATACGTACATTTCGAGAAATTCTATCTTTTCAATGATCTTCAGTGTTTTTGTTTTCTATTAATGGCATACCTAGAAATAAACTGGTACTGGTTGGCTGTATGTACAGACCCTCCAACACTATTTGTTCTCTTATATATGGTGATTATCGAATGAAAAGGTCATCGTGTATCTATCACTATTTTTTCTGTCTAACACTAACTGAAATTCTATCTGAATTGTGACATAATCCAAAAACTTGAGTCCTCATATCTAAGACATCGAGAAATTTATGTTTGATTTCTATAATTGCAGACTACAGGCATGCGTTCGGATAGTGCTAAACGAAGAGACTAAAATTGCACCAAAAAGGTTGTGGTTTCAATCTTCAATCTATGGATACAATTGCATCCAAGCACCGAGAGCTTGCAGTCAGGTCTCACAATAAGTGCCATAGCTCAACAATTCATAACTTGTATGAATCGGTCGTCTTCATATTTGTCCATTTCAAAAGAAATCCCTCACAACAAATCTAATAATCTTTAGTGCAGTACGCATATTTAGAGTTTACTCGAGCTCTTGAAACGATAATCTGTACCTGTGCGAGAGGAATCTAACATCGTTCCACATTGAAACATTATTATCGTTTCCAAAAAAAAGCGTCCACAGCTGAGTTTGTGACCAAATCTTAGTGTGAGTGTCGATGTAAACGTTACACAGCAACGATAGACGCACTAAGATTAAGTTTTTTTCGGAAACGATAATAATTTCATTTTATGAGTAATAAAACGCACGCACATATAAATAAAGCAAAAATATAAATAATGTACGATGTCCGAGCTTAACGGTAATCTCGAATGGATGTCCTTATGCGTTCACTATTGGTGCACTGAGCTGAGTTTCGCGCGCAATTTAAATGCGACATAAGCACGACGCATATACAGAAAAAAAATGTTTACGGGCCTCAGTTCGTTTGGCAAGCTCAATACTGTGTCACACAGAGACGCGGACGTTTTCACACGCTTACAGCTTGCAGCATACACAGACACACAGCTTGCTTACTCAAAAGCTAGTGATAGATTGGGACAACAACAAGCAAGCTCACGGACCCTGAGCTAGAATCTACTCACAGCGAGAGCCAACAAACGAATGATAAAAATGAGGGCGCCCCCTAAATCGTGCGTGTGTGTGTGTGGATATATATAAGTGTGCATGTGTGTACGTGCGTGTGTGTACGTTATTTGTGTGAACGAGTATGTTTAGCGAGTACTCACACACACAGCGAGCGTGCGTGTGTATGTGTGTATAAATGCCAGTGCGTGTTTCCGATCAGATTTCATCGGATCAAGACCGATTTGATTTGATTTGATTCAATGTGATCGATTTGTGTCAGGCTTGCGCATTTTGGAGTGTCAATCTTTCGAGTTCAATGCTGACGCAGAGAAGAGTTACGCCGCAAATTCACAGATTGATTCAAGGCAACAATTCAGATTCAATTGTGACACAGCACGTCACCCCGAAGCTCGATTCATTACAAAAATCCTCTCCATCTCTATCGATGTTGTATTGACAGTAGACTGATTGTGTGATTATTGATGTTTAATATTGTTGCTGAACTCAACTGACTAGAAGACAGTATCATCTCATGGATAGACTTGTATAGATCTTACAACAATGATAGACGATGACGACAACGACAACCAGCAGATGAAGACCTCTCTCAATCCAAGCGTGAAGCAATCTATATTGTTTACGTTTTTTATTATGAAGACCACTGCCTTCCAAATTTAAGAGGAAGCCAGTAGACCCATTGATAAGGAATAGATTGTTCAGAACCACAACTCAATACCGCCATCATATCAAATCTATGAACAAATTGATAAAAAAAATATCTTAGTAAAATAGATTCCATCGACGAGCAGTGATTAGACCCCATCGCCACCAAAATGACATTCACGTAAAACAATAGTTGGTCGTCGAATCATAAATACAACGACGACGACGACTACGGCATCTATCAACTAGTCAATCGTTCAATCGATCAATCACTAAATCGATAATCATGTCGAATAAATGCACGTATCCGTATTATCGAATCACAATGAGCGGTTGTGCAACGACAACGAGAACAATTGCTCACCAGATGAGCAAGCCGTCCGATCAAAATCATGCTCCTTATCATCATCATCATCATCATCATCACCATCATCAAACGGCTCCATTGTCGGCCAATGTTCGATCATCGACTAACGCTAATAACGGAACTAATGCGTCTGGTAGCGGCGGTCAAGATCCGCCAGTGGTTATTGGACATTATGAAGTGTCACACACAATTGGGAAAGGCAATTTTGCCACCGTTAAGCTTGCGCGTCACAAATTAACCGGCCATCAAGTAGCTATCAAAATCGTACAAACATCGACCCTGTCCGAAACAAATAGGAAAAAGATTGAGCGTGAGATTGAGATCATGAAGCGACTTGATAAGCACGATCATCTAGTACGCTTGTATCAAGTGATGGAAACAAAGCGTTACCTGATGCTCATCACCGAATATTGTGCCGGTGGAGAATTGTTCGATTACCTGATCAAAATGGGCCGCTTAACCGAGCAATCATCACGTGATTATTTCATACAAATCATCGATGCAGTGGAATATTTGCACAATCACAAGATTGTTCATCGTGATCTCAAAGCAGAGAATCTGCTGATAGGCATCGATACACAAAGGTGAGTAGTACACAAAGATTATCCATCTATATGATTGCATAAGCCAGGAAATCGAGTTGGACAGTTACTAATGATAACAACAATTCTCCATTCAAATGCTTAATTGACAGTGGACACTCACAGGCATCGCATGTAATCAAATTGGCCGATTTTGGTTTCTCCAATTATTTCGATCAAAATCAAATGTTGTCGACTTGGTGCGGCAGTCCACCGTACGCGGCGCCCGAACTATTCTTGGGCGTGCAATACCTGGGCCCGCCTGTCGATATCTGGAGCATGGGTGTGATTTTATACGTGCTCGTGTGCGGCTCGCTGCCGTTCGATGGGCCCAATTTGCAATATTTGAAAAATCGTGTCCTCAGCGGTCGTTTTAGGATACCGTTTTTCATGTCGACCGATTGTGAGCACTTGATCCGTAACATGTTGCGAGTGGAGCCCGAAAAACGTTACACTGTGAGTCAAATCAAATCGCATCGGTGGCTCCAGAATGTGTCGGGATTATCTCGCGTCGGCATCAGTGCATTGGCGCCACATCAACACAATCACCCAACAACAACAACAGCCACAACAACGGCTAATCAATCGACAATTGAAAAAGGGTCCTCATTGGCATCAGCATCGTCATCAGTATCGACATCGTCATCATCATCGACATCGAATCAAAATCATTATCAGAATCGGACTAAATCAAACCAGACATTCTCGGACCAAATACTCGATGACACAGTGACGAAACATTTGTCTGAAGATTTTAGCCAGTTGACTGTGTCGCACGGCGAATCCACTAACAGTTCAATGAGTTTAGATTGTCAAGATCACAGTAACAGATCGTCATCTAATCAGCAATTCACTGATTATAGGTCGAATAGTGGCAACAATCAAACGAAAAACAGTCAACATACTAACATTACCGTATTGAAGGGCTCACGAGAACAATTGACGCGCCAATCGAGCTCAATCGATGATGACATTTACGAGTTCATGATCACGAAACTGAATCTAAGCGATCGAGCCACAATTGAAAAATCGATTAGTGGCGAAAAGTACGACGATTTGTACGCCATCTATTGGTTGTTGAAAGATCAACCGGATCTCATACAGTTTTCTGGATCGTCCAACACGGTCGATACGACTAATGCACTGAGTGTGACGCCCTCGTTGCCCGTGATATCGCCTGACATGCAACGACGAAAATCGTCTATTACGACAGGTGTTGTGATATCTCCCCACAAACAAGCAGTCTCCCAGCAGAATCAGCAACAATCAAGTGGTAACTTTAGAAAATACTCAGCTCCGTCTAACATAGTCCATTCGGCCGGCGCATTGTCGTTCCCATTTGAGTCACCGCAGCAGCAGCAACAGCAACAACAACAATCATCGTCTGATCGATTGACATCCGATCGTTCTGATTATGGAGGTTCAACGAGTGACAATGACAGCAACGACAATTCTCATAATAACTCGATCGATCAGGCACAGCATCATCAAGAAGAACAGACTAGTGATAACACTAAAAAATATGTGTTCGATAACACGAGTTCAAGTTGGACCATAACAGGCCATGGGTGGAATCATCAGCAACACTATAATAACAACAAAAACAACAATAACAATGGCAACGTCATCAGCAGCAACAACAATGAGATTAATGAGGCTACAACACCAATCAATCAATTGATCAACTTTATTCAACCGCCGCAATTGTTCTTGACGCCACCTAACGATTCAAACAGTTGTGATCATAACGGTGACAATGGTGCTAGTCAACACCAAACCAATCAACAACAACAACAACGGTCACAATGGCCATCATACGATCGAGCATACTCAGATCAAATACACCCGGTCGATATGAGTCTCATGAGCTGTGTGCCATTACAATCGTCGTCTAATAGCAACAATATTCATGAAGAGCAACAGCAGTGCATTGCCCATTATAAACAATGGGATAGTACAATATTGGACACTATACATACGGAATCAAGCAATAACTACATAACACCGTCCGATGCGATGAAAGCAGCTCAAGCTCAAGCGAACGATAATACTAATGCCAATCAGCAACAACAGTTGGACAAGCAACAGATTCTGGGCCAGTTTCGTTTGTTGATGCCCGATCAAGCCTTTGCAAATGTTCAATTACACTTGAATCAGATCAATTCACAAACTAATGAGCCCGTTAAGCATTGTGGTGCCGAACATATGGGATTCATGATACCTGATTCCTCGTTGTTGGCCCCGACGACGGGCAGCCTGTTGGATGCGCAAAACTCAAGCTTCGAGCGACGTGCCAGCGACGGCCAGGCCAGCTACAATAATCCGCAAGCGGGCACTAGCTCGAGCCAAGGGGGGCCAGTATCAGGTGATCAAATATCGTCATCAACAATGTCAATCAACGCTCGCCAGGCGGCAATGATGATGGCGGCTGGCGGACATTGCATGAATAATCCGTTTCCATTCAAACCGTTCGTTGGACAACAACAACATCAACAAAAAGATAATAATAGTACTGACAATAATAATCAATCAACAACTAGCGATACTAACAGTACAGGCTCACATTCATCGTCATCGTCGTCACATGTGCACGCAACGCAATTCACTGCAGCAACAACACCAGCAACGGCAAGCAACACACCGTTGGGGAACGACTTGATTGATGGGAACAAGCAGTCCATGGACTATCAGCCGTCCACTAATCAATGCGGCAATACGGATAATCGAAATGATACTTTAACAACAGCAGCAACAAGTCCGACATCAAACGATTTGCATCGTCGTCACAGTGCACTAGATAGCGGCGCTCAGTTGGCGCCTCTATTTCCCCAACAAGCGCGAACGTTGGAAGAGTTGTTGCGTCAATATGGCGGCACTACATTCACTCAATCGCTGACGACGAACGAATCGTCCGAGTTTGTGTCGATCAATTCTCCGGGAATTCACTCAATATCAAACAACTCAAACTCGACCTCGACTTCGAATTCCAACTGTTCAATGACAGGCAAGCAGCAAAACCATGCGTCGGCCAAATCGACGACGTGGGGCCGAAAGAGACATTCGCTTGTCGAGACAAACTCGCCCCTGTCCAACAACGGGCACAATGAAAAAGATTATTCGGGACACCAAAGGCGCTATTCGGGATCCCATCGAGCGTTCGCCACTAACAATCCAACAAGCTATCTGAGATCAACGTGCCGACCAATACAAGTGACGAACAGTACAACGACAGCAACCATAATCAATGACAGCAACAGTGGCCAGCCATCTTCGACGACAATACGAGATACGACAAACTGTGATATGTCAACAACTAACCAACATTCGAGTGGTGGCCACTACGGCAAATATGACAGTACGACAGGCGAACAAATTGAGCCGCTCAGTTTCAGTTCTAAAAGCTCCCATGCAAATTATTATCATCAGCCGCTGGGGCAACACAATTCAATGGGTTCTCCATCTACGGCAACCACCAACACGTCGATACACTCACTCGGCGTTGAATTGGATGGTTTGAATTTTCGCTCATCGCCACCGTCTTCTATATATCAACAACAACAATCGTCTCAGTTGTCCTCAAAGCACTTGACCGGCTTGTTCATATTCAACAATATAATCAGCAACATCAGCGATCATAACAATGACAATGAAACAATTATGCATGACGAAACTCTTACAATTGTTGATAATCATGACAACCCTTCGACGACACCTGATCGTACACCTCGTGTGGCGGCCACATATTCAGATCGATGTTATGCTGAATCGGGCTCTTCTAAGCGCATGAAAAAGGCCAAACCGAGTTGATAAGCTCTCGACGACCATTTGAAGACCTATGATAAACACTTTGTTGTGGTTGTTACACAAATAATTGAATTTTAAATAAAGTTTTTTTTCCACAACCTAATTTTGTTCTATTTGTTTGTCCAGCTTTGGTCTGCACTAGTTTTATTTACAGTGTGCCAGATCTAGCACATTCCATCCTCGAACAAACTCTTGATAATTAGGCTGCAATATAAACACATAAATTTATAATATTCAAGAGACAGCTTTATTGTTGCTGCTTTTCTTCTTCTTCGATTGAGCACGCTTTTCCTCCTCTAGAAGAATTTTCTTCAGCACACTAACATTTCTCTTATGCTTCTTATTAGCTTCATGGTTGGCATAAGATTTCTGTGATTGGAATTGCTTATTGCAAGCAACGCAGAAGAAGTCATCCTCTAATTCGAACTCTTCTCCATCATCGACATCAACATTGTCGGGATTTTGTTGTTGCTTGCTTGATGAGCCATCATCACCGTCAATATTTGATTCTTCATATTGATATTCATCGTCGTTGTCGATACTTTGGTCTTCGTTGTCTTCATCTCCGAACACTCTCCATTGTCTTTATCATATTGTGCCTCTAATTGTTGTAATTTTTTCTCTAATTCGTCCAGGTCTTGCCAATCGACAGGCTTATAATCGGCCACTCCACGAAGCTTTTCGGTGCGTTCGCCGCATGGCAGTCGTATTTCGTCTTTTTATTGACTTTCTTCGTCAATTCCGACGCAGCTGAAATGATACCCCTCGCGCAGGGAACATGAATTAAATGGCCTGCTTTCGCAGTTCTATATTAAAGTGCTATTGGTTATCATTGTGCAGTTGAGGGCCCAGTTGGACGTCGCTTACACCGGATGATTATTATCGACAGAAAGATCATCTTGAAGGCAAATCGACTACCTCACCCTGCATTTCACTATTGAAAGGAACACGCTGCATCGCTACGTTGCTGGCCAGCGACGAATTCGTGCTGATAGCTACAATTGACTCTTTGGTGACCGTGAGTGAATGTCTGAAACTTCGATCGGTATGTGTTTACAGACAAGCTTTCGACACAATGTCATGCATGCTTGGTATACTTCAAATGATCAGTTTGATCAGATGGAATTTCGCTAACTGGATGTTGTTGAAAGCTCTGTGATAGTTTAGAGCTTGCGAGATTTGGGTGCTGACCGTGCTTGGCAATCGCCAGCACACATCTCATTGAACGTTTACAACATTTAGCTGGACATTTGATGTCTGGCTGAATGGTTTTACATTCTTTTTCATCACCCTATTCATGCCGTTGTCAGTGTGTGATTGTGTCTGAAAGACATGTAAACATGCTTTCAAGAGTATGCCATCTATAGTTTCCTAGCACTTTCGTCATCACACATCTTGTCGCACTTGCTCATTACACACGCAGCAACAAGAGGAGGCAACAACAATAAGCTTTTTGTGCTTTCTACGAGATCACATCACTTTTTCCTCGAACATTTTCTCTTCAACTGACTGAATTAGGATCGATTAGAGTACACGTTAAAGTAGAGTTCGTTGTAAATTATCAAGTTCTAAAAGTTGTGCGCTTTTGGTGCGCAAACTTCACCGCAATCGCAAGTTCGCTGCTAACAAGTTCCACGTTCGCTTTTCGTTGGTTCGTCGTTTGGCAAACGAACAGACGTTTTTATTATCATTCTTTCTTTCAAAACATACTTTGACTAGCATGCAACAACGATGTCTGTCTAATTTATTGCATGTGGTTGTTGTGGCGTTCGTTGTTGGTTCATTGGAATCAGCATCGTTGGTGTGGCAATTCCAATGGAAGCGCTTGTTAGCTGGCCGCCAATGACCTACAGTACGTACATGTTGTTCGTGGACGTTGATGGCATTTCGCGTGATGATGAAGAACACACCTGTTGTATTGCAGTCAATCTTCCGCAACACAACAGCGAAATTCAATGCATTGACCATCAATCGCAGCAACAGCAGCAGCAGCAGCAGCAGCAGCAACGGCGGCTGCATATGAGAAGTAAAATTTGCAACAACAAGTGTGACCACCGCAACTAAAGCAACGACAACGCAAACGCAAGCGGCAATAGATGATGTAAGTGAGCACGCAAAATCACAGAAAAAAAGCAGACGAGCAGAGAACTTTGCCAGCAACTATTGTTGGGAAATTTGAGAGAAGTTTCTTTTCGTTTTATTTTTCTTCCCTTTTCCCCTCCTTGTTGTTCCTAATTTGTCCTTCAAACTACTGACATGACTGCAGTAGTTGCTGTTGTTGTTCGACTTGTTGGTGTAGCGTTATTATTATAAACAACAGTGCAGCACTGTTGTTATCGTTGTTGTTGTCGCTCGAGTAGAAAACGTTATTACCTTGCTTGTGAGCGAGGTATCCGAGGATCTGAGCTTTGTTGTTGCTGCTGGTTGCATCCCTTTGGTCTCAACTTATTTATATGCTCGTTTGTTAGTGCGTCTGTTTGTGTGTGCATACGTTCGTGTGATAAATTAAACAACCACCGGATGGAACATTGGATCAAATCCACATATAAACAGCACAATGCAACATTACTGATCTTTACAAGAACTTGGCGAGAAAATGAACTGCACTGAGATGAACTGAACCTGCTGTGGAGTAGGCGCAGAAATAAATTTAGATATACACTTGTTGCATTACACCTACTTCATTCCCTCGTTGGCTCGTGTAGCTTGTTATAGTTGCAAAATTGTTGGCTTACTGTGTATAGTGTAGTCATAAACGAGAATAGCATCTTTCGTAGGGCCAAAACGGCCGAGCATTTTCGAGCGACGACGATGGCGATGACCAATGAATATTCTCCACAAGGCCTTGCCAGTTTTACACGATAGAATAGAGAGATAGCAAGATTTCAACCACAGTGAGTGCAACAGAAGTCAGAATTTTAAAGTAGAGTCAAACTTTGCAGTGTGGCATGCAAACTGACCAACTAGCGTTGCATTACTCGAGTCGAGTCTACAAACAACGATATACTAACTTTATCTCACTTCACTCCATGTAGAGCTATCAAACTAGACACCAGAGTTGGAATCAGAATCAGTGTAAAGCAAAGTCGACCAGAATCACAACAGCAACTGACTCACTGAAGGTTATTCTGATTGACTCAAGGCCAATGTAAACATAACAACAAGCCTGCTGATGATGATTATTACAGTATGATTGTGATACTAAAAATTCTTGCACACACACACACACACACACACACACACACACACAAACACAAATTTGTGTCCGCTCGGTCTGTCTATAACTCTCGTATGAATAAAAATCATATCTAAATTTTATGCCGGCTGTCTGACGAGCTG
>JAIFTH010000698.1:0-18578 GCA_019968535.1 Fragariocoptes setiger | reverse complement strand
TCTCTCTCTCTCTCTCTCTCTCTCTCTCTCTCTCTCTCTCTCTCTCTTGCACAATACCACTGGTAATGGCAATGGCAATGGCAACGGCGTGAGCTATAGCCATAGCTGACAATGAACGTTGTATATTCGACAAGCACGCAGCCTATACAGCACTGACACTGACGATATCCAAACGTCAAACGAATGTGAGCACGAATCTTTAGCTATGCTGCCCTTGCTCTCTTGCATAACCGAAACCAATCAATATCTGCCCGACACATCCGACGTGTCTAGAATGAAGTCTGTGCTTTATCAATCGCTGTTGACCGTCTTTGTTGGCAGGCCGACCACTGATACCTAGCCACTGAGCGTCGCACATTGAACCAATACTAATGGCCTCTTGCTGGCCCTCTGTGTGTGTATGTGTGTTTGTTTGTATCAAATGCAAATGCACACGCATACGTATATACCACGAGCATAGCAAACATAACAGGAATAATACACACATAACAAACAAACGGACAGGCCGGTGGAAGCTGGACGAAACGAGGACACGCAAACATGGGGACAAAGTGCAAGCAATCGAAAACAACACACGGACGAATGAACGAACAGCAAATACAGCGAATATAACAAACGAAAACGAAAATATTGCAACCGCTATCTATCAGAGTCACATTATCACACTTGCTGTACAGTCCACTGGCACGGCTATAGGCGCATCCAACAGCATCCGTTCCTCAGACAACGTTGTTAGTGGGTGACACACGAACACACTCACACCGACTAGTGAGAGAACTCTCTCATTCTTTTTTGCCTCCACATCGGGACAGAAGTTTGCTCGCTGGTACTTGTTGTAGGTGCTGCCAGCGAATCTGCTGTTGGAATGATTCGCTGTGCGAGAATCTGTGTGAACCAATTGGCAAGCTCGGTGGTCGTCGCTGTCGAAAAGAGGAAGCCATGAATCACGCGCACGTGTTACGTAATCGCTGCCAAATATCGTACAGCTCTGCTGTCCACAGTCGGCGCCGTTTGTTTGACGGTGGCAGCCTATAGAAAGAGGCCAACATATTTGCTCAACACTGCTTGTGTAACAACGGTTGGTGAGATGTTGTGTAGCAAACAACAACAGCAACGAATGATACACCAGTGAGCGCACACGGTGTGAATATCAAGCAAGCAAAAGCAAACCAGCCGGCGACAGTGCGATGATTCATGGCATTTATCTCGTTCTCGTTCTCACTCTCTTTCTTTTGCTGCGCCACTTGCGTTGCGTTGCGTGAATGCGACGATTTGTGGGCGCCACCTAACCAACTAACTAAGCAACCTAACAACTGTTCGCTGTTGGCAAGCTTTGTCTAGTTGTCAACTAGAACTGTTGCCACCACTGTGACCACGCGCCATAAGTGCCATGTCTGCAGTTATATCACTCACTTTCACTGCCTCTGAGTCAGCACCAATCGAGCTCATTATGCGCGCTCTTATGAAGCATGAGGGTAGTGTCGTCGTTGTTATCAGCTCGTTACATCATTGCACTCATTAGGTGACGCACTCACTCAGCCGCCATGTTTGAATCTATCTTTGATCTCAATAGCGGAGATCTAGGCATGTGTGAGTGGCTCACCTGGCTTGCTGCTGCTGCTTGTTATCTAGCCTTAGTGCTATTACACTACTGCTTCACACGTAGCCGTTACTACGCTTTATACTACAATTGGCGGTATGACAATATTTCACTTCTGTTCTATTCTCTCACATCAGCTGTGACATCGACTATACACAATGGTGATACTTTGCGTTCCCGCAATATAGGAGTTCGTTGGTGGTGAAAAATTGAAAACTGCTGACATCGTTGAACTGCTGGTGAAACAAAAGCTATCACTATGACACACTAGATTGTAAAATCTAAATTCTTGCTGTTGCGCTTAGCACTTGCTTGCGGCATCACATACAACGACTTTAGTGTGAGGATCGCACGTGGTCGATGCTAGTGTTTGTAATCATTAGAAAAGAACTAGAACAGTCGGTTGGTGTGAATCGGTCACACTAACATCTTGACGCAATTGTTGTTGTTGTTGTTGTTGTTGACTCACGTCGATATATTCTATCTCTCGCAAATCTCGCTGCTATCGTATCAGTGCAACATACAATGCGAGCGCTAGTATTGCTGATTATTTCCAAATCACGAACGAACGAGCAAGCGAGAGAAAGAGGAAGAATCATCAGAATTCGTTGTGTCAAAATGACAGAACAGAATCTCAGCTCATAGTACTCTATATAAGCGTAAAAGCACGCGATGATTTATTCGTCGTCTCTATTCGTTTGCTCGTCCTTTCGTTTGTTCGTGGTTTCTATTCAATTGTATCTGTGCGTGCGTGTGTTTGATATCGAACCAAAGACAACCACAACATTCAGCGTCCATAGTTGATCGTTGACTATCGATAGCGCTGCCCGTGTATGTACGTGTGCGTGTCATTTTGTGAGATCAGCCACCAACAAATCAAATGAAGAAGAAATAATGCCAGCGGCGATCGTCCTTACAGTCGCTTGGCCACAATGTTGGCAAAGATGGTCTCTGATTTGAAACTCTGGCTTTTTGAGAATTTCTATTTTTTTTCCGATTTGACTTCAATTCAGCGCGCGAGTTGATACGGTAGAACAAGGGCTGCTCTTTGGCATCGTCCGTTGTGTTGAAGAGTAGAACGTGTTGTGTGAGCTAATTTGATCTCATGATGATTAAAAAAGCACGACATGAATTTTGAACGACCTGATTTTCTCGACAGTTCGCTTCTCCTCATTCTCGTCTCAGTATCATGTTATTGTTACAACTTCTGACCACACTATAAGAACATCACCACAATACTATCTTTTTTCCACCCCAAGCCAAGAACATGTGACACTTGCAGCTTTCATCTCTCGTCCTCAACTCTAAAATTATCGACTCTATTATAGGCCACAATTTATGCAACTCAATTCTCTAGACGACGACGACAGTTAAATAATTCTACAATTTCAAACGATGTTTTTAAGTGAATAAAATCATTTGTATTTTGTAGAACACGCTTCCAATGAGATCCTGCATATTTTATCAGAAAATTTTATTCTAACTTGGACTTCTCACTATCTGGCCGAAAATAATTGACAAGTGTAACTATTCTAGACTGACACACACAAAAATATGAGCAACAACTTATGAATCAGAAGCAACGAGCAGCGAACCACAACTTGAGATAAGAACAATTTGATCAATAGACAGTAGACACGCGAGCGAGTTAACGAGCGCGAGAGAAACTTGTTAGCCGACTGAACAGCGCCAGCTACTGGCTAGACAAGTAGTGAATCATTGCGTCATTAGCTAATGTTACACTTGTACTTTGTTAATTATCAACTGACTAACAAAGCTCGTCTCACAAAGAGTAGAGAGCCCATAGATGCAGAGCGTATGTGCTTGTATGTGATCAGCAGCATCAAGTGTAGCATGACAGGTAACAGTAGCAAAGAGCGAGCAGTAAACATCAGCCACCTGTCTCGTTAGCATCCAAGCAAAACATTTCCAAATTAACACTCACACAGTAGAGAACATAGCTCGAGGTTGAAAGTAATATAGGTAGAGATTAGGGATGCAAAAACATGTCAAGCGCTCACTCTCGATAATGTTCCAACTTATTATTATAATATCAAACGTTAACAGCACGAGCACAATGAAGGAGAAATCACTATGCCAAGCGAATGATTTTAAAGTTGTCAGAATCAAGTTGCTTTTCCAAGCCACCACATAACTCACCTGCTGGTCCTTTGTTGGCCTGCATTCATTGTCTTTTGTCGTACGTGTCGCTGATATTACTCTGGTTTTAGTATTTTATCTATAGGTTGTCTGCTTTGTTAGTAAACCGGAAATAGAGTAGAGAGAAAGATGTGTGCTGTGTGTATCCCGAGGGGCGCAGAAATTGAAATTATCACGAGTCACGATCGCGGTGGCCCCATTCTTTCTACTCATCCACTCACGTTCATAGCTTGTCGGTATACAAACTACAAGCTCCTAACGAGAATAAGAGAGAGAGAGAGAGAGAGGGAGAGAGAGAATGAGTGAGAAAAAATAAAAAAAAGAAAGAGAAGCTCATTTTTCAAGCATGACACGTTCGCTTGTGGGCTCCATTACAAGTCCATTACACAACGGTGCGTCTATAGATAAATTATCGCTCGAACCTCTCGACTGGTTGTCACATCCAACAACAAGCAGCCAAGTTTTGCCTAGCCAACCGAGTCGAAAGTATTGCACGTGTTTGTTAGAAATCGCTTATCGCTACGCATGTTGTTTGTTTGTTTGGGCGCGAGAGGGCTTGAAATTGAACTTTTTGCCGCCCAGCTCTGCCAACGTTCAAACTCCAGGCTCCAATCTCTAAACAGAGTTGACAAGACGACATTTCAGGGGCAGCCAGCATCTGAGCTCACTGGCGTCACCTGCTCCGGCCCATCTTTCACTAGCGTGTGCGTGCGTGTGTTGGGCGAATGTCGCCAAACTACGCTGGCCACTGTCGAGAGAAACAACATGCCTGCCTGGTTGCCTCTTACTGCTACTGTATTCGCTTATGGGGACCTATATTAACGGGGCGTACGTCGCTCCAAAAGCTAGCTGTGACCCACGCCTGTCACACAAGCTACTGCTCATCAACACGTGCACGTGCCTCTAAAATATATAATGGGATTTGCGTGTCGCCGACACACACGACACAACACTCTTGTTTGTGCGTCCAAGCGTTGTCCACAGACCTGGGGGCCTGCCTCCGCCTCCACATCCTCTTCCTCCTTCTCCTCCCCCTCCACTAAACTATGTAATACACTCGCACATGCCACAGCCACAAATGGAAATAAATCGCAAACGGTGCACCCTAGGGTGGCGCTTACGTTCACTTCCGGTGCCGAGTCAACGCGTCGGCAACACGCGAAAAGTGATTCATGATCCCTTAGTCTGTTAAGCTGCCCAATAGAGCTTACCAATAGACAGATAGACGACCAACATTTATAGTGTCCAACGAAGCGGCGACAGAATTTTATGTGCTCACTAGTCCAATGCAGTTGCGTTTGCCTTTACCAGACAGTTTGATTTTTGCAAGACTTGTTTAGACTTTTTCATCAACTTGTTCATCAATCCAACAATTTGCATTCTGTGTATTTCTTCTATGAATTCTGCATTGTTGTGTATTTCTGTATTGAATACATGTCTAGATATTTATCTATGAACGAATCTATGATTTCAAACTAATATTGTTGTCATACGTATTTTCATTATGATCTGACTGATTTGATTGAAATTTCATCAGCTAAAATTTTGAAAAAAAGTTCAAAAATCATAGTAATTCCTTTTACTTTAGAAAAATCCATTCCTCAAGAAGAAATGGAATGTTTTTCTCATGCTGGCAAGCAAATAACTTCAAAACATTGATTGCCTCGGGCTATATTTAAAGTGTGACCGGTGGGTGCTGCTGCTGCCACCCAATATGCAGACGTTGCTTCTATTCAATCGTCAATGACAGAATGGTTAGCAAAAGCATCGAACTGAACCAGCAACAACAAATCGAAGCAAAATATTGTTATATCCATGGCATGCTTAAATTTATCTGAAACTGAATTTTAGAGCTAAATATTGGCCAACTTTAGCGGCCAGTTTAGAGTGAAATCATCGGTAAAATTTATTGGCTACTAATCTTTGTTGTCATGGTCAGAAGCGCGTACGTTGTACGTCTCACCTGCATTTTCCAATTGCCATTCGCCGACTCACACATGCGTCCAAATGATTTTTCTGCTAATGCATACACAAAATCGTGAGTTGCCAATTGCCAGTTGCCGATGGTCATTGGTCAAGGAACTTCAAGATAGCTTCACTTGCTTATTTTCTGTTCGAAATCGTTTTGTATCAAGTAGATAAATGGACAGACAGGCAGACAAACACAATATGTCTGACGCTGATGTGTCCACCAAAGCTGGAGGTAGAACTAGGACAATTGAGTGTGTGTATGGAGAAATTTTGGCTCAACAAAAACTTGTCAAAATATGGAAGCGCATGCGCCCACCTATAAATCAAATTTTAAACGATTCAGCTCACACAAAGGCCTGACGAAAGATACCTGAGTGCCTTTTAGAGTTAGGAAAAAATTCACTATTTTGAACAAGAAGCAAAGCAAATTTTAGAGTGAATTTAACCATTCAATTTGTCCTTGCATTTTCTTCAGAAATTAGTAAGGAATGAGAAAGTTTTCGGTTCAAATGAATAATACTAATCATTCGATAATTAGTTTCAACGACAAACACCTAATATCTAACATTGTTTATGATCGTTGTTGTTAGATGTTAGGTGTTTGTCGGTTAGGTGGAATGTTTTATGATTGAGGTTAAGCGAGTAGAATTGCAAATTTGTCAGTTGAGAAAGAATGGCAAATTTTCATTGTTATGATTGTATTATGTCAACGTGAAATAGCAATGGTGAAATAATTATTCCCGCGGATTGAAGATTAAATTAATTTAGCAAACTGAAAAAGTGCCGGACAAAGATTGTGGCAGAAGTTCACTCGCTCATGGGAAGCGACCATGAAAGTCGGAGTTGTGCGGCATAACAACTTCAATAGATTCAATAGATAACAACTGAGTAAGTGTTTGAGTATAGGGCTCTCCCTACTCAAGTTGTAACTGAATGCGTGCTCGCCTTTCATGTCGTGCTTGTCAGAAAAAGACGAATTATAGGCACGAGTTGGTGGCGCAAAGTAGACGCTGATTTATTGTCTACCAGCTCTGTTTCTTACTCATGCTCTCGCTCTTGATATCACGCTTGCTAGTGTGTCGTCAGTGTGTGTGCGTGCACTCGACAGGGCGCCCTTTTTGGACCCCAGACGTTCAGCGCTTGTTTGCACCGTTTGTTTCGACGAACGAATGCTCTCATGACTCTCATGGCAACGACACGTTTGAGAGTCACTGCCGTTGTTGTCGCTCACTCACTGTCTCTTCGCATTGTTGTTATTCTGTTAGTTTGTGGCAGTTAGTTTGCTTGGCAACTTCCACAGCAGCACCAGCAGCGACAACAATGACAACAATAGCACCAACATGCTTTGCGTTGCATCATCACGCAGCTCATCGGATGGAAGCTCGCTCGGGACACTATGTGATTGTGCAATGTCGGCCAGTCTGACGACCGACAACAATCAAACGACGACGACGTCGACGGCTCATCGTCATTCATCTTTGCACGCTTGCACTCACACTAGACAACAGTTAGTTAGCCAGCATCACAACAAACGAAATTAATCTCGGCGTCTTGCTAGAATCTCGCTTCAATTCGAGACCACTACATCATTCGTTTGTCTGTGGTTAGTTGGTTGCGGTTTTTCGGTGCATCGCCATCATTCGAGATCGGCCGAGAGAAGGAGCCGATTTGAGGTCAAATGAATTAATGATCATCGGTGCTTGATCGATGAGTCTCGTTTCCGGTCGCTCGTTGTGAGCTCAACGCTTGGCCACTTTAGCATTTCTATATTCCATCAGCATTCTACTGATTCTTGAAGGTCTCTGGTCGGTTTGAGTCTAAGTTGGATTTATTGTTGAGCTGAAATTTTCTTAACTAATATAAACTCTAGCTCAAAATTTCGTGAGCCGAAATTTCAAGTTTGGCGCTCGTTCGGTTCAACTGTGAACTGTGCGCCTTTTGTTAATGTCGGTTGGCGGAAAATTATTGTTGTCGATACTTGCTGCCATGAACAACATCTGACAGAGTGTCCTCTTTCAAACAGGACATCGACGACAGTCACGGATTATCATTGGCGCCCCGAAAGGAATCACAAACAAACAGACGAGTAGACAGACGGACGGAGCCACAAAGAGGATGCAGCGGTGGCAGCAGCAGCTGAGATTAGCAAGAGATTCGGAAGCCTCATTGGTGGCCATATCAATGCCTATAGAGTGGCGCCTAAAACCAAAAGATACCGGACCCTGCGTCATTGGTCGCAACGCGCCATCTGTTGACTAGTGAAAGAAATCATTTAACCTTCTAGCGGCTCACACTACGAACAATTTGTATCGATTTCTCGTCGGAAGATCAACCTCAACATACTCTGTGGCTCCCTCTGGCGGAACTGAGCGAATGTATTTTCGACGAATGTGGGAACGGGTTTTTGGTTTCCATGAAGTTTCTCATTACAACATCACGACAGAAAGATTGTTGGTCTCGTTTTTCAAATTTCATTCTGTTGCGAGGATCAGATCTCTTTCAAATATGTCCACCTAATCATCCTTTATTTTTATTTTTAAAAAATTTATTCTGTTTCGTCGATCAGGTTGTCAAGCATCCTAAGGGATTCACTTCGATGAAGTTTATCTAATTGATGAACGATCTGCCCATAATCCAGTGAGCTCAAGTGCGTGGCCCTCGTAACTCTTTGCGAAGATCACACCGGAGCCTCAAGTCTTATGATTTGTCTCATGATGATAAAGCGCGATGAAACAAATAGCTCCAGTTGTGTCCGATAAATCTTTCCGAGGACCTCACTTGCGATTGAGCAATTGAATCTACAGAGCATTCGGAAGATTGAGTGGAGTTTAGCGCCACTGGCACCATCTATGATCATGATTGTGAACTACAAATGTAAACAAACCAGAGAGCTCACACACAGCGTGGACCGCTGATGCGAGCATTCATCTTTCCGTGCTCGGCATTCATACGTGAGAATACTGTGGTTGGCAATTTTTGAATTGCCAAATGGGGGGGATTTCGACACTTTTTGACAACAGCTGATAAGTTTACAAGCGATCAAAATTGACAAAAATTCTAATAAAGATTTACAAAATTTCTGGCAGTTTGTAAATTGTCAATCCTGCTAAATTTACATCTGCAGGACAGCTCTCCCTCTCTGCATCAAGCACACTCAAGGCATTGTCCTACTTGTCAATTTATGAGATTGTGTTTTCATGAATTGCCGATTGCCAAGAATTGACAACAGCTGATGTCAATTTCTTGTCAAAATTTTTCCCCTTGTGGAATTTTATTGTGTTTCCTTTTTATGGGGGTGGAAGTATTGCCAAAAAATTCAGTTGTAAATGCCAATCACAGTACGTGAGAACGCGCAGAGCAGGTCATTGTTAGCTTTGGCTATCGAATTGTCAATCGAATTAGTTTGAAGTGGCGACACCTGGCGAGTTGCTTTCGCCTGTTTAGCAGCGACAGCGACTTTGTTGAGAAACAAACGATAGATGAGAAAGTCATCTAGGGGCAACTGCGTATATAGAGGGAGAATGCGAGCCGACGACATGAGTTTGCTCGTTGCATTTGCTGCATATCGAGTTTCGACAGTCTTTTGTGCGCCAGTCTAACTCAGTGTGCGTTTGGCTGGTGTCTACTGCTGACGAACGCTGTCATGAGATCCGTCAAACGACCAGAGAACGAACGAGCAGCAGCAGCGATAACGATGTTGGGCGAAGGGGGGATGTAATTGGTCCCGATCCACCCAATTAGTGAGGTATTCGAAACAGACGGTGTGTTTGCGTTCGTACGTGTTTACGCCGGATTCTATTCGATCAGATCAGATCAGGGCAGGACAAATAGTAGAAGTTGCAGAAACTGATGCTCATTATTTTTGCACTAGAATTGTTGTGGACACAAAAAGATCAACCAAGAGTGAGCGACACCAACAACAAAGAAAAGAGAAGAGCAAAGCGAAACTAAATAACGAAACGGACAGAGGAACGAAAAATACTTGTTATAAAATGAAAATAGGACTAGAAAAGGAACTGACTTAGTGACTTTTATCACACAGCATTTTTGCAGGAATGCCGAATACTACAGTTCCAAGTGATGTTATCCAAGAGAACTTGTTCTCTTCTGAATGGGCTCCTTTGACGAAATGTCCAATTCACGACGAAAATATCTCGATAAGCTACAACTCTAAATACCACCTAGAGGATTAACAACGTTCAAGAAACAAATAATCGTGTAAGACAATTTAGTTTCGAGAAATTCTATTCGAAATTATAAAAGTGTACGATGGTGCAATCGAGATGTTTTATTGGGATCGTGTATGACACACACACATCACAATCATGAAACAATAACACCTTGCTTTTTTACATCCATATCTTGGTCTCTTTGAATCTACAGTCGTTTATCGTTCAAGTTTCAATAGAGAAACTACTATTGTTGTCGCCACTGTTTTTCAAACATTGTCGTCATGATATTCTTCTTTTTTGTGCCTAATTGTCGGGGTCGAATACATCGCTTGTTGAGTGTGTTTGAATCAAAAGGTAGTTTGTTATTTAATATGTTTCGTTAATGTCCATAGTTGTAGTTTGTGTGCAATAAATATTGGGGTCTATCATTTCCAATGATCAATTACTCAATAATTGATAATCGTGCCAGTGACGTGTGCGAAAAATGATATAATGAAAAATTTACACTTTGTTATTTTTATCCTCTCTCTCTCTCTCCTTCACGTAACAATCTCTTTCGATTCCAATTTGATGGGATGAGATAGATTCGATCAGTGTGCCCAACGACCTTCATGAAATCATCAAAGATGATCAATATAACTTTTAGTTGCCACTATAACACGCACCCCTTTCGCAAAATTATTTTGTGCAGTGATAGAGTCTTGATGTAGTTGATCGTTGTCGAGATCAATGTCATCATCTTATGAGTCGACGTCGTCATCATCATTGTCATCGCGTGAGTCTTCGTTTAGTCTTGGTCAGTCTCGGTGGTCTCGGGTAATGTCACTGGTTTCAAATTGAATTTGATAATCGACAATGAACTAGTTGTCTCTTTCTTGTATGTTCTTTTTCAATCTTCCAACATATTAATGTCACGTGTCAATGTTGCTGTTGCTGCTGGACATTGGCACGTTTTGGCTCGCATTTGATTCTGGCCGTTGGCTCATTATCGTCGCCTTGACTATGCTTGTTGTTGTTGCTCTTTAGTTGCTGATGTGGTCGCTTCGGTTGTTGCTGCTGCTGCTCGATTTCAGGTTGCATTGGCATCAGCTCATTAGTGGTATTGTCAGATTGGTTGATTGTCTCGTCATCAGCAGCGTTGTCTTGATCGCCGTTGTCATTGTCGTCACCGGCTGCACCAGGCGACGTTTCTCCATCACCATCGCCGTCGCCATCGGGTCGATTACTTTCCTTTTTCCATTTCATTCGTCGATTTTGGAACCAGATCTTGATTTGCCGTTCGGTTAGCGACAAATTATGCGCTATCTCAATGCGTCGTCTTCTTGTCAAATACCTATTGAAATGGAACTCTTTCTCCAACTCCAAAGTTTGGTGTCGCGTGTACGTTTGTCGGCCTCGTTTGCGTTCTACTTTTGATTTTAAATATTTATCAGTGATATCAAGTATTCCAATTGATTCACGCGAGAGATATCAATCCATAAGAGTCATCGATATATTGATCGTTTTCCAAGCCAGTTAGTTAACGAATCAGGTCAACAGGTATGATTTATAGAATAATGGAGGATATTTCAAGATTAGTTTTCATATTAGATTAATGTTTCTTCATTACAGGAAGTTGATTCTAGTGTGATGATTGCATATTTTCCAAATGAACATCAATTTGTCAGCAACATGGACGGAAAATTTCAGGTAGCGAAACTGAGATTAAAACTCATGAGATATTATGAAAGAAAAATCCCAGAAAAACAGAGATTCAAAAGTCAAATTATGCTTCCAATTATGCGTCGAGCAACATAATATAATGAAAAATGATTATCAAGATCAAGAACATATAATAGAGGGGGCATTTTTAAAATATCTATAGGTCTAAAAGTGAGGTCCACGAGAGGAGCCGGCCACCTATTTTATAGGCGAGAATTGATCCAGAAAAAGCCCACACTCACGCTCACATGTGGCGCGTTCTCAGCAAACACACTCACGTTTGGACTCGCACTAGCGCTAGCACACGTAACGCAAAGAAGATCTGATCATAATAGTTGGCCCAGCACGCACTCACACGTTCGAGTCGAACGATATTCGATCCTGATGTCGATGTGTGCCGGATGTTTACTACAACACACACACACATTGCTAAGGCCTAGAGAATTCAGAGAAAGGTGCGGATCCAAAGTATAAGAGTCGCCGAATCGTTTGAGTCGAGGCCTCTTCAGAAGACGAGAAATTCCTTATTTTAGCCCTCCGATACAAACACAGCGTACAACGGGACTGTGCTAGGTGAACTATGCTCGTAAGGATAGATTAAGGCGTCGCATTTGTGTGTTGTTGGATTGGTAAGCAAGCACGTGTGTCATCCAAAGCTTGCTTACTTTGAGTGGATTCAGTGGAGAAAAAGAGCAACTCCAACCGAGAGCAAGTGGGAGTTTCACAAACAACAATCAGACAAAAGTAAGAAAGCCTAGCGAGAAGAGCGTGAGCTGATTTATAATCGAGCACATCGATTACGGCAACGCCACACATCCGTGTGTCTATGAGCTTGAAAGGGTGTCAGTGCTTTCTAAACGACGAGCACGACGACGACGACGTCGAGAGAGCGACTCATTTCAGGCGACCGCGGCCACGACGACGAGCACGACACATGACGACACCAACGAATGAGACGAGATTACTACGAGAACCAAACGGACGAGGAAACTTTGAAAGTTGGCGTGATTCGGACCGGATCTTTTATAGGAAGATTCGGAAGTTACACAACACTCTCCATTACGTGAGCCCTCTGAAAAACAGAATCGCGACGAACGTGAGCCGACGTGGATAGTTGAAGCCAAAACTAGCCAACTTGGAAGCGAACAAACGTACGAACGAACGAACGAACGAAAAAAACGAATTGAGAGCACGTGAGCACATGCTTAAACACACAAACCAATTGTGTGCTCTTGGTTCGATTGGAATTTGCGCGCCGTCTAACGGAAGTTGCGCCTATATCGCACAAATTGTACACCGGCATCGTGTGAGCAATCATTGCGCTTGTGTGCGACGACGGAAAGACGCAGCCACACGGCCACGACGAGCTTAATAACGACAATGAGACAGCAAGCGAGCGAGAGAGCTAACCAACGAACCAGTAAGAGATCAAGCAGGCAGAAAATCAGGCACATTTGAGTGTCCGATGTCTGTGCGTGCCAGTAGTTGGCTAAGAGAGATGCTAGTTTTCACTCGACTAGCTAGATAGCTCAAGAAAACTGAAGGAAAGAAAATGGTAGAAAGAAGTTTGTTGATTTTGAGCGAACGAGCTCAACTCAAGGCAAAGACGATTTGCACTTGACTAGATTAACATCTCAAGCTTGAACAAAACAGCTGTCTGCTTGCTGCTTGTTGTTGTTATTGCTTGCTTGATTTAGATTGCTTAAGGTTGAATTGTTACATCGTGTGGAGTGTAGACTGTCGTATAAGCGTGTCTTGGCTCAAGCTCAACGTTGAGCTCACGAGCTTAGCCCACGTACACACAAACTTGGAGGAGGAAATTATTCGAGTGCAGGGAAGAAATTCGAGCCTTTATCAGGAGCCGCTTTGCTGTACAATAAAAGGTCGCCGAACTTGGCAGAGTTTGAACAAAGTTTGCCTATAAATATAAATAAAGTCGCTAAAGCCTTGCGAGAGGTTTCTTCTCTGACTATTCTCTACGAGATATTCCCTGCAACATCGCATGCAGTCGAAAGTGTGACTCTTAAAATAGCTGACTGATAACTGGCAGGTTAATCTTGATTCTATATCATTTATCTCTGACATAGTTCAATCAGAATGTTAATAATTCTTGAGGAAGGCATTCTAATTGAGATTGTGATCGTATCGATCTTGACCACTTAATTCAATGTTGATTCACTTGACTAACTATCACCATTCATGTGCGATGCTTACATCTTCGAGAATCTGAGGTGAGAAAATTGTCACTCGATTTCATTGCTATCACTCTGTCATTGCCATAATCAAACGAGATAATCATGTGTGAAATTTAATTAGCAAGATATTAATCATTCGAAAGTCTGACATGCATGATAGAATTTGCGCACGTGTGTAATTTGCACTTCGTTTGTACGATAGCTAGAATCATAATCTTAATTTACCTGTTCAATTGCGTCAGTCGTTTTCATATGTTAATTGAATTCTTTCAAAATCTCACTATTCACACATGATTATAACGTAAATGTAACAAACGTAATGACAATGACAATGATGACATTCAGTATGAACTTGAAATTGTCAGAATCTTAAAGTATATTATGTTTCGCGGTGAACAAAAGAACAACAATGAATTAGCACATACACACTAACCATAACCATAGCAATAACAATATACTGTACTTAATTTTATAGCTTCACTGCCACCACAGACTTGAAGTGTGCAATGATAGCTTATTACTTCATCTACACCCGCTTACGAGTTAACGGCATGCCATACTATTATATTGTTGCCACAGCAAGCTTGCCCTGTTATCGCTCGCTGCTACTGCTCGAGACAGATTATCGTTATAATGTTGATGATTATTATTATTATTATTGCCGCCTTTTACTGCTGCCGTTAGCCCGCTACGATGTCTTCACACTTCACGGCGACGAGTTCAAGGCCAATAACCTATGACTGGACTCATTGTTTTTACTGTTTATTGTTAGAACAGAGAATCAACAATCGTTTGAACCAGTTTCAATCTTGGAAAAATCCAAGTTAGTACATGCAAGAAACATAATCTTTTGTCACACACACGTCAAGACGTTCCCAGATGTCTTAACGTAATTCATCTAGACTAACCAAATTTTGATCGTAGATAAAAATCTCACATTACGATTGCATGCATCCCCAATCAAATTATGGTACGAGTCAATCACTGGTTTGTATCAATAGATCGATTGAGGATTGATACCAACCGGAAGTGTACGTTTATAGGCAAACAACGCACGAGCAAGAGCACAATGACAGTGTTATAATTTATGGGCACACATCGATGATGCAAGCAATGGGTGCCGCGACAAACAGACAAACAGACAGAGTGACAGCGTAAGCGTGTGACAGCTGAGCGCTACAGCGACAGCTGCCTTGCATCGATTCGCAATCCAGGCTGCAGGCGCCAGACTCAAGGCGATCAGGTTAATCGAGGCATCAAGTTGCCGCCGGCAGTGTGCTCATAAATTATCCCGACGCCTATAGACCCGTAGCAGGTTTTTGTTTGTCGTTCTGTCTTTTTGTTAGCCGGTTCGTTAGCTCGAAGATGGAAGATTGCGAGCGGTCGGCGAGCGAGATTGCCGGCAAAGAGCGAGAATAACAGCGTCCGATTTCGTCCCGATCGATGCTTCGAGCTTTCTCGAGCGATCGAGTTTATTATTCTTATCGGTATTACAGAAATTAAATCGGTATGCCTCGAGCGATCGAGTCATACCGATTTACACGGCGAACATTTTTATATTGTTTCTTAGCAACGGACAATCGAATCGAAGGAAGGATTTCGACGATATCTCGTCGTACGATAGCGATAGTCGATGGCGAGCGAGCGAGTAAGTTGCTAGAGAGCGTCAGCTGGACGTGTCGTTAGCTTCATTCTTTCAGATAGTGGAATGGTCTTTTTCTTCTCTAACCGGAAGTACACGAGTCGAATCCCAGCCACACATTATAGGAGAAATAATAGACACAGAAACACAAGATGCAGAAATTGTCAGAAGTTAGCGCTTCAACAAACAGGCGGACAATCAGACAGGACAGAATATTAAATTCAACCGTACAAGTATTAAGTTGGTATAGGTCCTGTGGGTGACTCATTTATAACAACAACAAGCTGGCCTCTAATCGAAACGGGACAGCGAGAGAACGGAAAAGAAAACGAAATGAAACGAAAGAGTATTGTGTTTGGCCCGGTTGGTCACTACAAATAGTTGAGAAGATAAATGAAAGCATACAGTCAGCTTCAACGACAACGAGAGTTCTCATTTTCGAAAGTGGCTGAATAATCGAATTGCATCAACGTGTGTGTACCCAGGGGGCGCCAGTGTCGATCGCGCGCTCGCACACACCAGGAATGTTTGGAGCTCGACGAATGTCTGTTTGTTCTATTCTATTCGGTTGTTTGGTCGTTTAGTTGTTTGGATGTTTAGATGAGCTGGTGGTGTTTGGGGTGAACTCAAGCAAACAAGTAAGCAATGGAAGAAGAGGAAGAAATTCAATTGCGAGCTGTCATGATAAAAGAGTGTTTTGGCAAGCCGAGTCAAGCCAAGATTCGGCCTCTCTTTCAAGAATCCTCCTTCAAGGGACCAACAAACAAAACAGTCAGCATTGGCAGTGGCCGACGAACAAAATTCAACGCTCTGATGAGCTTGATCGAAATGAGCAACGTAACGCAGCTCCAACTAAAAGAGCAGAATATAATGCGAGCATACAAAGCGAGCGAAAGAGAGGCCGAATTTATCCGAATTAATGAGCCTTGAGTGTGGTGCCGCCACCAACGTCAAACTTTGCTGCCTGTCGCCCATAGCAAGCAGCCTATAAAGCAGGGCCTCAACGAACGTACGTACGCCGACGGCACTCGACGATGTTTGTGCGTGTTTGTACAAACGAACAATTGGGGCCTCACACTGACAATTGGGCTCGCAAGTCCCAGTTAAATTCCATTATGTTTGATTAAAGAGTTTCACCTCATGATGAGCTCGACGGCTGTCGTTCTTTCGTCCGCTGGCTCGCTCGCCTACCCGCTTGCTGTGAGTATGAGAGAAAAATAGTGTGGGTGTGGCTTCTCAAACTTATGAGGATCGAACCCATGCTATAGGCAATGATACCACATACACTGATATCGTGGGTCATCTATTATGAGGAATTAGGAATGGAGTGAAGTGGAGTGGAGTGAGACTGAAACTGAACGTTCTGCTGAGGACTAATGTTAAGTACACACACGCACACACAGATCAATTAGGTGTGTCTGTCCTGTTGGTCAGTCTGTGGCATCCAATTCGAGATGAGTTGACAACGACGACTATGATGATTCTTTTTCATTTTTCCGATGCGATTGCAACAAAATGACAACCGTTTCTATTTTTTCCATTTCAAATTCCAATGCGACAGCTTCAGTTATCGTTCGAACATTTCCTCCAATATTGAGGTCAAAAATCTATTCTATTCAATTTTGGTTGAACTGTGCCGAATAAATATCACTATTTTCTGAGCATACAATATCCAATCAATATTGTGTGTGCGTCCAAAAAGACAGTTTTTGTTGAACGAATAATTTCTCGATTTCATTCGAACATTTTGCAATATCAATAGTTGCAAAACATCATCAAAGATCGTTGGAAAATCTCGAGTGAGTGCTGTACGTATGCGTCTGACGAGGCTTAATATCACAATCTGTCGAGTGCACTGGTATATTTAAGTGAGTTTGTATACTTTCTTTCACTTTTGCTTCGGCAATTGATTGTCCACTTTGTCCGTTTGCTAAAAATTATTGGCGAGATCTGCTTGATCAAAATGAACAGTATTTGCGTTGCTGAAAATCATTTTACTAGTTGCTTGATGAAACTTTCGATAGATTTTGTGATGTTTGCCAACTGATCTATAAAAAAGAACACTTGATGATTACTTTGATACGTCGATCGATTTACAGCGATTTTTCTATATCAAATATATAAAGACAACTTTGTTAATCTTGTAAATTTCGTTCGATATTATGCCAATGAAAATCGTCATCAAATCGAAGACGATTTTGAAGTAACTGAGCGGATGTTGAGCGACATCTAGCGACCAGTTGGTAGAATAGTATCATGAAATTTTCAGATACTTTGAGGAAACATTGGCGCCATCTAGAGCCAATTACGTGAAGCATGAGTGAGAATCTCGGCTGTGGTCTTGAAATTGGACGAGGCTCGAAAGGATGGTGGATGAGTTTGATCACGATGTCAGTGGCGACATCGGTGGTGATTGGCTACAACTAACCTAGGACATTGGCTGCACTGTCAGCTGACCATGAGAATGCACAGCACCAGATGGCGCCATGATCGTATCGTCGCACGCGCACGCTCTACGTATGTGTGGCGCACCGCTTTTTGATATACGAGCTGTTATGATATAAAACCAAACTGCAGAACAATACACCTCTCCTTCTTTCCTTTTCCTTTTCCTCTTCTTCTTTTTCTTCCTTACATGTTGTTCTTAACATCAATTCCATTGAATTGATCTTTTTCTTTTGGAGAGTTCTTTTGGAAAAGTTCTCTCTCGAATTCAAGAGAAAACATTTGTGAAAATTTCCGAGGAAACATTTCCGAGAAGTTGAAAATTTCGAAACGAGAGCAAAAGAAAAAACTAGTGCAACTCTTTCGAATTCAAACTCAAGTTGTTCGAGAACTTGAGACTAGGATCCGATTTTATGGCTTTTACGTGTACAGCGGCAGCAAACAACGAGAGCACTTTTTTATTATTATTGTTAGTGTTCACATAAAACTCAAAGGCCGCAAACGGCACGAAGCCTACAAATCCAACAGCGACAGAGGCAGAACAAACTCGTTGGTGATGGGTGCGCCGCCCACGCGCACGCCGAATCGAATCGAATTCTAATTGCCGTCTAATTTTTGCATGTGTTTGTTGGAGTTTGGTGCGTGTGCGTGTGCGTGTGCGTGTGCGTGTGCGTGTGCGTGTGCGTGTGCGT